>WWET01003827.1:48283-75809 GCA_011038615.1 Limnodynastes dumerilii | reverse complement strand
ACCTCCAAGCCATGTGGCCGAAGCAATTATAGCTCCTACTGCTTTTTTTTTTTTTTAAATAGAGCCAATTCAGAGGTGCGTGTTTCTGTAGAAACAAGCACCTCTGAATAGAACGGTTTTAGCAGTTGCGACTTGCGACCATGCGGGCCTCTGAATCAGCCCCTTTATGTGTTCTATGCTATTTGATTGTTTATGTTCTATAGACAGAAACACGTGTTTCTGATTATTTGTAGACACATTCATGTAATGCTAATTTTTAAAACCTATGGATTTAAGAAGCGTCAGAAACGTGTTCCACTTTTAATTTACTAATCACTTGTTTATGCGGCACACGCTGACCGGAAGTGATTATTCATCAACAATATCACACCTGACCTAATCTGAACCTAATGTGTACATGAGGAACTGACTGTTAAATGAATCACTAATTAACTGCGCTGGCCAGCGCCAGCAGACAATACACAACATAACTAGTCAAGCGACATTTAAAAAATAAACCCCAAAAATAAATATAAGCCCAAAAACAAGCACCCTCGACTCTAGTACAAAAACGCGACTCTGGAAAAGCGGAATTGAAAACGAAGTATACAATGCGACTTGTTTTTATATTTAAATACATTTCAGTTGTTGACATTCAGAATAGGTACAGACCAAACGCCTGCTAAAAAGGTTACACAAGTAACAACCCGACCGACAGATGGTCACACACGTCACGCTAAGGTTTCCGTTGCGTAGCAACCCTCTTGCCCCGCTCTGGATAGGAAGTGGCGTTGTTCTTAAACTGGAAGGAACCGGAAAAAGCCGGATGTAAACGCCGCCTGGTGTCGCGACACCGCGTGCTTGGGATATCGTGACAGAGGAAACGCGGGGGGTTAAAGAGCGGTATGTGCAGATAATTGGAAGTGTTTGGGCTTAGGGATGGGGGAATAATGAAAGACACAGTTGGGGTATGCAGGATCGGCCTGTGGTGGGGAAAGTGTTTAGCCGCCACTTATATAGATCTGCTTCCGGGAATATCGCTGCCTGTTACTATGCGGTAATGACATGATCTGTGTTTTTCACTACTGTGTAAATAACGGTAAAGTGGTCTTTGTTGTGACGTGTGTTACCACAGCAATTCCTGTGGAGATCATGGTATCAGAAATCATTGGGCCTCCGTTGTATTAATTACAAAGGCTGAACGGGGTCCGAAACACTTAGTATACTTTGTTGTGTCTGATTAAATAAGACCAGTTCACCCTCCTCGTTAAGTAATGGCTTAGAAAAAGCATCCAGTAGTGGATGCCCGATATGAGCACTATGCCTAAGATCTGTTATATGGGTGCTGGAAGCATCAATATGTACCGTGTTTTAATATTGAAGCCTTTCTTTTCGGTCACTCTGTGGATAAACAGTGTGTGGTTACTACTTCTCAACCGGTGGACTGGTTGTCTTCTTACCCAGGTTTATCAGAACTGTTTTAAGATTTTAATAAATGCTCGTAATTAGTTGTTCTGCAATTCTATGGAGAAAAATTGGGTGATTCTTGAATATAGCATCTATTGTCAGAGCAACATAATACACAGTGAATGATTGATGCTGTGGACAAGCTGTAAAGACCAAGTGGAGTAATGTTAAGTACTAAATAGTGCTGTATAAGCAGGTTGCATTGTTTTACATAGCTGTAGGGTTAAATATGTTGATGATATACAAGGCAAGAATTTATAGTGCTGAAAGTTGAGTTTATAAATTTGTGGCCAAAATGGCCAGGATTTTGCTGATCATTGCTGACATCAGTCCAATGTCGTGTATTCAAAAGCTGATCTTGTATACAAGAAAACATTTTAAGCTGTCCATACACTATGCAGATTTTCAGTCTCAGCAGGAGGTTGCTGATAAACAGATCAATATCCAACTAGGGAAAGGTCTGGGCTATCAGTGCCACCTCTACACCTCCAGGCTGGGGCACTCTGTCTGACCAGCGCGTATAGCAGTAATAAAGGTTCTGCATCTTTTGCAGAATAAAGGACTCATCACTTTATTACTGTTGTACTTGACAGTAATAATGGAGTCAGATAGAATCATTCTGTCCATGTTGTAAAATACTTAAAGGAAATTTTTTTTTAATGATGGTATGGAAGTCTGAAAAAGGAAACCGAGGGCCCACTGTGGATCAAAGGTTGCAGAGTATTTTCTTCGTTTTTGAGTACTTTCGAATGGTTCGCAATCTTTGACAAGTAACTCAGATTGGCTTCTGGTTAGTGGGTACTGAATGATGTGAAAACGGTTATACAAGTAATAAAGTTTTCTGTTTCTTGACAGAATTGGTGGTATGGCTCGTGGGCAGCAAAAAATCCAGTCCCAACAGAAGAATGCCAAGAAACAGGCAGAAAAGAAGAAACATGGAAGTGATCAGAAAGCTGCTGCAAAAGCAGCACTAGTCTTCACATGTCCTGTGTGCAGGGTAATAGTCCAATCTACCTATCACAATTTGATATGCTCTCACACAGACCAATTTATCATCTGCGTTATTTTTTTTCATCATACCTTTTATAGTTTTTTTGCCTGACATTCTCTGTTGGTGCAATGCTATGTAGTACAAAAAATCCCGTATCTTTTGTTTTAATTAGAAAATAATATACATATTCAATCAGCCATATTTATACCATTATTTACTAAGTTTGTACGTTTTATACAGTTACAAATTATATATTTTTTTTTATTTCAGACACAGATGCCTGATCCTAAAACATTCAAGCAGCACTTTGAAAGCAAACACCCGAAGTCTCCAATGCCTCCAGAACTGGCTGATGTGCAGGCATAACATAAATGTAGGTCAGTATTTTATGTCTCTTTATATGATTAGTATACTTAAGTATTCATTTTTTTATTTTTTTTCTCCTTCCCCTGTTACATATATGGTGCATAAGTTAAGTTTGTGACTGGGTTTTTTCATGAGTCCTTGATAGAAAAACTATACACGTGATTTTTTTGTCCATTGGCTTATAGTAACATTTTAGAGATATAAACTCCAATATAGGCAAACATGCTGTCATAAATAGCACTTTGAGAGTTGTCCTATTAAAGCAGCTTTTGGGTCATAAAATATACCTGTGTGTAGAAAGCAGCACAAAATATTATGCTCCATTTATAATGGAACAGGATCTGGGGCTAGCTGAGAAATGAAAGCTTGCTGATGTAAGAGTTTATCAATGAACAATTTTAATAATTTTCGTAATATTTGCTATTTACCTGTGAAATGTACTCCTACAAAGTTCCACTCAGAGATTATTTACTAGGATGTGTATTGACCGGTTGTTCAACAATATCCAAGTCATTATCTTGGTATACAAAAAGGAAGCTTTTGGGGTATGAGGGCGCAACTCTACCACACACACAATGGATTCCACCTATCTCAAGAAACAGGAGCAAACAGGATACACTTTGCTATTACACTTTAAAACTAGATAGGGAGTTTAATTATTTCATAGTGCACATTACTTTGGTCTACTTAAAGTAAAGTACAGGAAGTGTACAACAGATTACATTGAATTTTCTGCACAGAGATTTCTCCATTTTATTGGAATAGGGTCTGTGATGACCCCAGGGATCTGGTATCTAGGCATTTTTAACAAGTTAAAAAAATACTGCAGTAATCCTCACTGATATTCATGGTGGTTTGATTGTCTAAGCAATAGTCTGTAGAAGTGGTTTATAGTACCTAAGGGTTATTTTGTTTCATGCAGGTAACTTTTAATATATATTGGCTCTTCTGATTTTCTCCCCCTCATGAACTATCAGCTAGTTAAGAACCAGTGCTACAATCTTGGGGCCAGATTTACTAAGCTGCGGTTTTGGAAAAGTGGAGATGTTGCCCATATAAACCAATCAGATTTTAGCTGACATTCTCTAGTATGTAAAAAGAAAGTAAGAGCTAGAATCTGATTGGTTGCCATGGGCAACATCTCCACTTTTCCAAAACTGCAGCTTAGTAAATCTGGCCCCAGGTCTCCGTTGGGGCTTGATGCCTAGGAATTGATCTAGCTATGTATTTTAGCATAATTATTTTAGTGATGGTACACATCTGGTTACACATAGGTTTGATGCTTCTACTTTTTCCATTCCCATCTTCCTAAACTGGCCTTCGGATCAGAATGCTGAACTTGGCTTGGTTTCCTTTTGTTATGGAAATAAATATTTAAGTGCTATTAACAATGTGTTCAAGATGCATTCAGTCTTTACCTAACTTTTGGTAAGCTGCAGTTTTTTTTTCCAGAAATCTTGGTCATTTTACGTTTTGGAGACTGTCCTATTCCGTTTACTTCCTTTCTAATATACCAGTCTGCTTTATATGAAAACGTTTTTCCATGGAAGTTCATCCTAATTATGGTTATAATTTGTATTTCATTACTTCAAGGTAATAAGAAGTAATGTTCAATATTTGCATTTCATTTTTGTGAAAACTTTCTCTTCACCATGGAAACCAAGCATCACATTTGCATCTGTTTTATTTTCTAAAATACAGTTAAAGCACATAAGAAAGCATATGTAACATGTCGTCCTCATAGCTTTATACTGGAGCCACTCTATTACAAACAACAGCTATATGAACTCACTCTTTACAATGGGTATTTTTATACATGTCTTTTGGTTTAGATATTTTAATACTATTTGCATACTGAAACCAATAAAATCCTCTGTTTTAGACTAATCATAAGTATTTTCATGTAAATTTATTTATTTTTTTTTAAAGAAAAGTTTACAAGAAAATACTTAATGTTCAGTCTTGTTTTCTCAATATTGTAAATAGAGCATGTCACTGTTGCCATTTTCTTGTGCAAAGGTATCTGGACATGTTGTTGCCATGTTGGTCCACATTTTTTATGACTATACTTTCCAGAATGTAATTTTTTCCACATTTGAGTTTCAGGGTTGATTAAATTATACTTATCACTTGCTTTCAAGTGTTGAAAGCTTGCTCAATTTGAATTCTTTGTGTACATGCCCAACATCTGTGTATGTAATATAATCATAATGTAATCATGTAATAGTCATCTTTGGCCTCTTTATTTTTGTCAAGTAAAATTTTGCGACTTTTGGAACCTCCACCAGTAATATTTGAATGCAGCTTCCTAACATTTTTCCCCCACCACAACCCATTGTACCAGTACTACCAGTACTACCGGTACTGGTTTTTGCATTTTTTATTATTGACAAAGCATTTTCTGTAGCAGATGCCTCACAAAAACTGTTAGTTTGTTGTTCCAGTCAATTTTTACCTTGTTCTAGTTGTCGCTTGTCTTTATTGAGATGAATTTTTTGCACCTAAATTGATGACACCGTTTTCACACGTAAAAATGTAATGTAACTTTGGCTACTTTTGCCCAATTTTACAAAACTTTGACAAACTTGCCAAAATATAACTGTCAAATCACCATTTCTGAAAAAAAAATCCTAAAAAACATTCTAATACAACTTGGACGAAAAGCATTGATCGTCTAGGAGTTTTTTTTTTTGTAGAACTTCTACAGAAGAAAAAACAAACTTTTTCCATATCAGGTTAGCATTGTACTCTAATCTTGGCAGAGCTTTTGGTAAAATCTGAAAAATTGCAGCTGCAGAGGAGTCCAGGTGAAGTCCTATAGTGCTATGGGGAGTCTCAATCTTCTGTAACTTGTTTTGTTTTAACAATAACAATAGTGATGGCCAGCTATAGATTTGACGATTGCTGTTTTCTTGTGTCTTCCAGATATAGCTTCTTCTGATGAATACACTGAATGAAGTGGGTTGAGCATCTCTAAAAAGCCATTTCTTCTTCAATTCTGGGCGACCTAAATACTTTAAGTTAAGTCATGGACGAGTGACATGAGAATCTTTGGACTTTGATGCTGCAACAATTGCTAAGAATTCACAGTATGGGTCTTTTTTTTTTTTTATGCCACTGGGTTACACTGTTTGGATATTTTAATTCCTCATCAAAAGGAGCAGTGTTATTGCAAGTTTAATTGCTTTCTCCTCTGCTGATGGGTTAGTAGTTGTGAAGATTAAATTCTATTCCAATCAAAAATATAACCAACCATCTTTTAATTTTATTTTAAAATGTTCCTACTTCTATCCCTGCATTTTATTAGCATGCCATGGACCATTCCATCCAGATTTTTTCGGCTTTATAATATATACCTACAGCATTCCAGTGCAGGTCTTTAAAACTGCCCTCTGACATTGATAATATCCCATCTATATTAAAGCTGTCCTTCGTTTACTAATTCTTAAGTTCCTAAACACTAAACACTTTATATAATGCCTCACCAGCTTTACTCAAGGAAAAAACCACTCCATACAATGTAACCCACTTTTGTTTTGTGTTTTGCAACACTTAAAATAAAAAATGCATATCCTCCATTATTGCTGTGATGAGGATAATAGAAAATCTATATATATATATATTGTGTTTTTAGGAAAAAGGGTTGAGTTCAATTCAGTACTTAATTTTCTTCATTAATTTACATAAATTTTTATGAACCACTTTTGTTTGGAACTATTCTTCACACATATAAGTTATTTCTCCCTAGTCTTTATAATATGTAGTAACAAATAAATTCCCTTACATTTTTTTGTGGATGTCAACATAAAACCAGCAATCTTCTTTAAATATACTTGGTTATCACGTTTTTTATTTTTTTTTTGAAACCTGAATATTTATTAAGTAGAGTCCTTGCTGCAATACATTGCCAAGTTTTTTGTTAATGCTAGGAAGGAAAATGTGCCAGAGTATCGGTAATCATGATCGAATTGAAATGATCTTGTGTGGATTTTGTATTTTTTTTTTTTTTTCCCCAATCAATCCATGATGTAACCCAGAGGAAAAATCAAACAAGCCGATTTTTGTCTCAAAGACAAATGAAAATATATAATTTTCCAAAATCCTCGGAATTATAGGAGTGAACATATCCTACAATTTCCTGTGTATGACTATGTTAATAATTTTTTTTTTTTGTGTAACTACTTTAATAAATCTCATTTGGAATTTTTTTGTGGCTTATAAATGATATTGCATACATGTGTGGTATTTGTGTTCTCTAAACGTGATTGTTGGAACAATTTTTGTATCTGTTGTAATGAAGCAGGCAAAACCAAGAACTTCAACTGTCATTAATTATTGACTTCCTGAGTGTATCAAATTGAATGTCTGGTGCTTCAGCCCATAACCTCTAATTTCTCATGATTTGAAGCTCACTGTAAATAGCAGAGCTTTCAAAATGACGGTTGGTTTTAGAATTAGCCACATACGCAATGGAATTGCTGTCTGATAATGATCCAGACTATTGCTTGTGGCAAATATTGTCATTTTTGATTCTCTTCATTATCAGAGCAAATGAAACACAGCATTTTTAGAAATTACGACCCTAAATACAAATATTATTTGAGAGCATACATCTAATTTCTCTTTACCTTCTTTGTATTTATGAAGCTGGTTTGACACCTGCTTGACTGATTTAAAACTTGTAACATCCTCCAAATTTGATACAAATTATAGAAACTGGTACACAATGGTCTTATTGATCGGTACAATTTAATAATGCAAACAACAAATATTCACAACTTTATATAGAAATGTAATATATCTCTCTCTCTTTCTATCGAGAGAGAGAGAGAGAGCGAGAGTTTGATATACATCTATAGATCTCCATATGGACCTAATAGTTGCCCCACACCTCTGTTCTGAGCTTTCCATTCATTTTGCTTAATGGAGTCTTCAGACTTTCTCCCTGTGTCATTTGCTGGCTGATAAAGAATGCTGGAGGAGTGACCATAACGGTTTATGCTACAGCCCTTTGCTTTATTTCTCCCGTTCACTAAAATTGCTGGAGTGGAAGCTCTCACCAATATGATGCTGACAACAACATTCTCTTAAGCTTTTTTTTTTTAACAGCGGATTTAGTCTGCAGGCAGGAAAGAAATCCTGGTCATATCTGTGGTCACTCCTCCATGTCATTCCGGACACCAGATCCAAATTGCTGGTTGCCATGGCATTTCGACACCCAAATTTGTCATGCCCTAATCTTTTATTGAAGTTGTATATAGTTTTAAAGTGTACAGCTTGTTGGTATGATCTGATGGTGTATACATAGACCAATTTGCTTCTTTAAGATATATATTATAAAACATGTAGTGTGGTAATTGTTCAAGACCATCGTATCACAAATACAGATTGTCAAGTGTGTGGACCTTAAGTAGCAATACTGGAGATAATGTTTGGGTTTGTGCACATTTTGTGAACTCAAATATCAAATTATCGGCTGATCTGAGTCAGAATAACGGCAAAAATGGTATCTGCATTTGGGCACACTCTGGATCAATCCCTATATGTAGAACATAAATATCTCAAGCAATTCTGCAAGTGCAACTAAGATGTGTGCTTTTGTGTAAATGGTAAAGAGAACAAAGGAATATCAAAGATTTATATGTAGGGCATTAGGATTATTATGAACTGTACTATTATATAATCATAATATAAAGTTAAATATCATTATTTTTCCATGCTGCATTCATGTATAATATTTGGTACAGTGGATACATGCTTTTCACCTTTACACGTGTGGAGTGGTTTAGTGCTTGAAATGCAGATCATTGAACGTAGAACCTTATTGGCTTAGTTACGGCTGGTTGAAGGGGACCAAATCCTGTGCAGGGTCGATGTGGTTCCTTTTCACCAGCTGCAACCAAGCAACACAGCGATTGCACATCTTTCTTGACCACATTGTAACAGTATAATTATAATCATGAGTAGAAAATACGTGTAGACTTATATACTCTGGCTTTTTCCCCCTAAATTTGTCATGCTATAAAAATCTGGTTCTCATTTGACTTCTGACATTAGCATGCAAATTGGGAGGACACTGATCTGGCCATACAGAATGTGTGCAGTGTCTGAGGCCAAACTGTAGAAGCTCCATGGTGGTGGTGTTATTTATTATTTAAATTCAAGCTTGGTGTAAACATAGATGCTTCATAGCATATAATACTAGCTTTAAAATTAACTACAATAGTAATTTTATGTACATGCATTTAATTTTAGCATCCTGTAACAAAGTATGAAAACATGTTTTATTTAAAAGGCTGCTATATCTTCTCTAGTCCTTCCTCGGGACATCAGTGTGAAATATATTATCCAATTGGCACTTGACTTAATCGCATTGTGCAAGAAAGTATAATATACTGCATGGTAATATGCATAAGGAAAGGGAAGAGCAAAGAATATAAGAGTATCGAGACACAGGTAAAGGTAGAAGTTGCTGTGATTGTTTCTACATACACAGTCCACACTGGCTTTTATGCTTAGATTGGTGTTTGCTATATTTCTTAAACTCACAATGTAATAGTACTTACTGAGAAAATGTGTTGTACTCTTTCACATCTAAACCTGTGTTTAGGTTAAATTGTAGTACCAGAGTATGGTTTAGATTCTTGAGGAAAGTAGAAGATAAGAGAGCTTCTGTGATGATACCCTTTTGATATCCAGTTGAGGTCCCACCTTCAGGTTACATACTTCTTAACATTCCATAGCCACAAGATTCAGTATGGGCATATAAAGAAGTATGTTTCCTCCAGGTGGAAATGGAGGGCAGTCCACAACTTGTAATCTCAGTCTTTTAACCCAAGGTTTTCTGTGAACAAGAAGAGACCGCTTTCATGTATGAATAGAACTGGAAGAGCTGGTTAAACAATTTTAAGGGCTATCATACGATATGTTAAATTATTTATTTACCATGTGCTGTGAAGTCCTTTTCAAGGGTGTATTTTTGGGTTCAAATAAAAAAGCAAAGTTTTAAAACCTAGTGGCAGTTTGATTAGTGTATATACATATGAATTAAGATTATTTTTTATGATTAACTATGAAAGTATTGCCTTCCTTTCTGAATAGACTAGACTTTGATAAGATCTGAAGAGAATAGCCACTGTCTACAGATGGCTGGATCCATGTTACTTGGCCTCCTGTTTTCAGATGTTTATAAGTATGAGGACCCGTTATCAATTGAGACAGTATTATTCCTAAATGAGTTATTCTGATCTCTGCTCTAATTATAAATACTAACTTGATCTGTTACTGCATCACAAAAACCTATAGCTACTGACTATATTTTCACTGATTCTAGGTTTCAAGCTCACGAAAAATGTTAAAAAGCAAAACGTTTTACACAAACACCTGCGCTCCCCAGGGTCAGCCCAAATACCTGGGTCACCTATTACCCCCTACCTGTTATAAGCTGATTAACCAGATTATCACGATTAAGCAAAACAACCACAACGACCCAAGTCTCTTATCAGGCGCCCCTTTTCCGCAAATCGATTCTTCTGTACAAGTTCTTAAAGATATCTTTAATGTCCCTTTTGAATTGGTCTTATCTTCGCTGAATTTTCTCAGTCTATTTGTTCCTCTATAGTTTGCCTTATTTCTTCTCCTTCATATGGATTCCTCTACTTCTCCATGGTCCCACGTCCTCAGGATAAAACACAGACAGAAAAAACCATGTGCAGCCTGTCTCCTCAAGTATGTATAGACTCTCAGTAAAGTGACCACTCACATTTCTTCCACTTGTTTATGGGCATATAAAAGGTCCTTTCCATTCCCTCCTCTCTTCTCCAACCCGGTTTGTCTCCAAAACTCAGACCCTCAGGGCAAGAACACAAAAACGGGGGACAGCCTTGTGCAGCCAGAAACTTAATATATCAATAAACGGAAAGGAAAAAGGGCTACTCACACTCCTTCTCTTCAATTTGAGCATGTAATGTGTCTTCTCCTTATTCCTTCCCTTCAATCCAAACATATGATATGTCTTCTCCTTTTCGCAGGTAGCCGATGATATATGACATGTGAAAAAAGAAAGAAACGCTCCTAGTGCAACACCTTCAAACATCCAGAGGAGCCAGACACAAAAGTGGTCACTCACATTTCACACTTCTTTTTTGTCATATTAAATGAATAAAGTTTCTTTACATGGGATTCCTGCCTTCAATAGTCTCCTTATTACTTATATCAATGCACTCTTCAATAATCCAAGGTACGACTGAAAGTTTATACTCTTCAAAAATATTCTTATTTATATATCCACAAAATTTAAAACCAATGCATATACATTCAAATACAAATTCCTTGAAAAAACTTTAGTGACAATATTTCCCAATATCTCCAAACATTTCCCCTTTGTAAGGAGGGGGAGTGAGACCCTTCTTTCAGGTAGCCTATCCTTACTCCTGTATTCACAGATGGAAAAAGCCTGTATCACCAGAGAGCGGTCTGTGGGGCCCCTATACCTGGAATCTGGGTAGGTTAGTATATAGAAGTGACCTAGGCACCTAGACAAACAAACACTACAGCCTTGGATTATTGAAGAGTGCATTGATATAAGTAATAAGGAGACTATTGAACCCAGGAATCCCATGTAAAGAAACTTTATTCATTTAATATGACAAAAAAAGAAGTGTGAAATGTGAGTGACCACTCATGTGTCTGGCTCCTCTGGATGTTTGAAGGTGTTGCACTAGGAGTGTTTTTCTTTTTTCACATGTCATATATCATCGGCTATCTGCGAAAAAGGAGAAGACATATCATATGTTTGGATTGAAGGGAAGAAATAAGGAGAAGACACATTACATGCTCAAATTGAAGAGGATGAGTGTGAGTAGCCCTTTATCCTTTCCGTTTATTGATATATTAAGTTTCTGGCTGCACAAGGCTGTCCCCCGTTTTTGTGTTCTTGCCCTGAGGGTCTGAGCTTTGGAGACAAACCGGGTTGGAGATGGAGGGAGTGGAAAGGACCTTTTTATATGCCCATAAACAAGTGGAAGAAATGTGAGTGGTCACTTTACTGAGAGTCTATATGTACTTGAGACAGGCTGCACATGGTTTTTTTCTGTCTGTGTTTTATCCTGAGGACGTGGTACGGTGGAGAAGTAAAGGAATCCATCTGTAGGAGAAGAAATAAGGTGAACTATAGAGGAACAGATAGACTGTCTGAGAAAATTCTGCGAAGATAAGACCAATTCAAAAGGGACATTTTGACAGATATCTTTAAGAACTTGTACGGTCGAATCGATTTGCAGAATTAGAAAGGGGGCATCTGATAAGAGACTTGGGTCATTGTGGTTGTTTCATGAAAAATGTTAGCATAAAATGTATTCAATCATATTTAAAAAAAATAAATAAAAAAATCTAAACTGAATTTTTGTAATTTCAATATAAACAATAGAAATATCTAGCATGCAGGCATGTATTTTATTCTAAATTTAAAATTGGGCAGATCACAGTTTTATGACACATAGGTCAGTCTTTAAAATACTAGTATCCAGTCTCCCATTTACTTCTCACCTTAGAAGAAAGTGTTAGGTGCATGAGCTGATTGTGTAAAATGCAAAAACTGTACATTTCTTTTCATTTTACTGTAGAGAGAATTTAATATACAGGTGCTTTCAGGCTGCAGTGAGACTTCTTATAGAGGCCCAACTGAGAAATTAACTAGATTCAAAATATCAAACATTAATAATCAACAATATGTGTTTTTATAGAATTCATTTTGAAACTATACTAATATCTAAAGGCCAACTAAATACAAAAAGTAAATTAAAATATTTTTTTTTATCTGCTTCATAGACTGCTATATTTGTGTGGTTTTCATACAATGTCCTGATGGCTGTCTAAAAGGTAAAGCAGCTGAGAATGCAGTCATCTGATTTACTGTGACTTCCCAGCCCTGCCCTTTTATGTAAATCCTTCATTACAATGAGTGCATTTATTCAGAGCAATTCTGAATCATTGTTACAAAGCATGTTGGACAGATTTAAATGTGTGTATGTAACCAGGTTACTTGTATACTATTCCTTTTAGTAATACACAATGTGTGATTTATATTATATAATGATTACATTAGAAATATGAGCTGTGTACAACTATATGTGTAATGAATGAGCTGCCAGCAACCTCCATGCTCAGCACTTATTTGATGTTAAATACTGAAGAGTGAAATATAGATGCACATAATTCAGTTTTGGAAAAATTGTGAAATAGTCATGTTTAAAGAGAATATAAATGTAATGCACTGCTTTCAGTTTGATTTAAAAGAAAATGACTTAACAGTATTAATGTCTGCTCATGTTTAGGTTAGGTATAATCTGCCACCACCTTAAGTGCCAGCTATGAAAGAAACTGTATACATTTAAATGGTTATCTGAAGTATCGGAGTGCTTCAAATTCATTTAAAAAACAAAAGTTAAAAGCACAAAACCTTAAAATTATATAATTTAATGATTCCTGGCCTGTAGTATATTTCACAATAATTCAGTTGTCGCTGTATTTTATCTGAGAGAGAATTTTTGTATTTTGATGGCATGTTAATACACCTAGAAAAGCATTGTGGTTGTGATATTTTAAATGTGTTTAGATGTATCAACCGTGATTTCGTTGATTTCGTTGTGCGTCTATATAATAAACTTCTCATGTACTAGCTAAAAAGAATTCTAAACATTTTTTAACAATGCTCTCTTATTTAGCTAAATGTGAGTCTTTAAACAGTGTTCAAGAACTTTACAATCTGAAATGAAATGGTAAAAGCATTTAAAAAAAAAAAATTTAAAATATATAACAAACAGAATTGCAGCTTTAATTGCACATGAAGTAAATGGATAAAATATAACATCTAAGAATATCATTTTAACTCCACATGTTTTCAGCCTGAGAATTCTGTAACTGTTATAATGTTATTAGTGTACTGATGTGTAGTAATAGGTAGATGAAAAGCCTCAAATACTAATGTGACCCGTGTTCAATGTTTGTCTGTTTGAAATATAATGACTTGTCACAATTATTTTATATATTGCATACATTACTTTATACTGAGATTCATAAATAGATTTTGTCTGCTATAGAATTGTAATTGGGATTCCAACTTGCATGAAGTTATCTGTTGCTTTGATGCTCCCTTAAAAGGCCTGGCATTAGGGAATAATCTGAGAAGAGGCTGTCACACTGGGCCTAGTTTCTCCCCCCTCCCAAACATCACACTTGTGCAGCTTTCATATAACATAGCTGTGTGGGGACGGTCACAAATGCCAAACATAGTAGATTTGTAGAGCGTTTGTTATTGCTAAGACCCACTTGCTCTTTTTCTGCCTTATTTTTTGTCTAAAACTGTAATCCTTGTCTGACCCCCAGGCCTTTTAATTTTTTTTTTCTGGGTGGTGCAAGGACACAGCCAGATTCTATAGTGTAGAGTTCTAGCATAAATCTTTAGGAAAATTAATTGCAGCGTGGAAGGCTTACCCAGCATGCTTTGAATTTTATTTATAAATAAATTATACGTGTGTGTGTGTGTGTGTGTGTTTACTAAAGATTAGATGTTTCTTATGACTATTTTACATTATGTACAAACTTTACACACAGTGGAATGTTAAAGGTGAATGTATCAAGTGTGTGTGTGTATGTATATGTATATATATATATATATATATATATATATATATATATGTATATATATATATATATATATATATATATATAAAATATATCTCAAACACACACACACACTAGTATTGTCCAAGTGTGTGCTCTGTATGATGGTCCACTAAGTTGTAGTTTGGAATACCTAGAGCACCTGCCTAAAGTAATTTCAATTATTATTAATGCTATAGCGTCGCTTACCTCTTGCAGATGATGTCCTTCAGCGAAGGTACCCAAAGCCACACTAAGTCACAAGTGTCCCTTCTTGTACCCAGCGTATTTGCTGGTGTCTATCTCACCCCTTCACCTCCCCCCAAACCTCCTATCTCCTCCTCTGTCTCTCTCCTCCCTGCTATTTTTGGCAGCTCCCCTGAGCTCCTCCTGGCTATTAATATTAGAAGTGAGAAATTCATCTGCTCCCTGCTATATAAGGTAAAGGAAGATGCTATAGAGGGATCCATGAGTATAGGGATGCCAGGAGCCACAAAGCTGGCACCACAAGTGGAAAGAGAATTGTTTTTAACAATGGGAATAGAGGTAGAACAGTAGGCTCAGTGACCAGTGAGTAGAGTTACAAAAACATTGCTGCCCCCTGTGCACATTCTTCCTAATGTATGTATTGTAGCAGTCCTGCCTTTAACACTATATAAATGGGAAGTGCTTGTTCTGTATTCACCTTTATAGTGTACAGTGGAACTAAATGAATCTACAAATGGCAGTGCACACAGTACATCTGTGTATTTGCTTATACAGCTTTGCTCTTGCAAGTGTAAAAGTATACAAATGTAAAGCTTAACAACTCACACACTTTCTTAAAATGTAACATTTTATTGTAATTCTCATTTGCTTTAAAGAAAAATGTTGTTGTTTTTTTTGTTTTTCTTTTAAGTGTATGCATTGCTTATAGTGCATAGGCTAATGAGCAACTTTCCAATGATTACTAATATGCAGGAATTTTTTGAGGCATCCATGCTTCATACAGATGACATAAGATCGTTTCTGTGCAAAACAACGCCTAATAAATTGATCCGTTAAAAAATGATGGTACTAAAGAAGTGCCTAGAGATGAAGTACCTCCATTAAGGGGTTAATAGCTTAATTCTGCCTTTGTTTCGGGAGGAATGCTGCAAGAGCCTCTCCCTGTATGGGAATCTGAGGCAGGGTCTGAAATTCCCTCCCATGGATGGAATCCTTTCTGGATCTTGTTTCTGGCTATATGGTATTATTTAGGTGATATTGGTGTAAAAGGCAAAAAGTACTACATTGTACTACATTTGCCGTAATGTGGTGAAAATTGTCATTATCTGAATATGCAGGTTAATGTGGGCCTTAAAAGTAAGCAATTAAAAGTCTTAGATTAGTCGTTAACTGTATCCATGATACAATGCAAGGAACCTTGGCAGTGTGCAGTAAGTAACTTCTGAATGGCTTTCAGATAATGCTGTTTATACTCAGAAGTGAAAACAGAGGGAGCAAATTTAATTGGCTTTTACAATAAATGCAAACACATTGCAAATCAAAGTTCTGTTCTGTTTTAGGTTAATGTTAACCCCTTTAAGACAGTGGGACATTGCACTGTCCAGATTCCAGGTTGGACCAGGTGTCGAAGTAACTTGATTTTGGGCTGGATCCAGATTTAAGAAGAAATTATGGGCCTGATTCAGACTTAAGAAGGAGCTTTAAATTAAGAAAGGAAAGTTACTCCTGGGCTTAACCATATTTAAGTATATGGGAGTATGCAAAGAGTCAAACTCTTGTATTGACAAGTAAAATAGCCACACTTTTAAACCTCTGGTAGAGATGTAATAACACAAATAATTTGTATGAATATTTTGGAAAGTTTAAAAGATGCAATTAAACAATGTTGGCATTATTGTTCCAGACACTTTATCGTGTGGCTGGAATGATTATCGTGTGATAAAGCCCCAGTTTATACCCTGCTTAAAGGAGTTTGTAGCTGATGTGCTAGATTCACATTTTGTCACATTGCCTGTTTAATTGTCTTGTGGACATTTTGAGTACTACACTAAACATACGTATGCTTGCTAAATTATTGGAAATCAGGCTTAACAGAAATTACACTGCTGACCAAGAAGGGTGGGTGAAGTTTGCATGTTGTCGTTCCCTCTAAAGCTGGATACAAACTGGGTCTTTATAATTATGCCCTGTCAACCCTCCCAATATCAATACTGGGAATCAATAATCCTCTCAGGTCTCTTTTGTAGAAAGAATGGCAGTAGAATCCACACACTTAATGCATGTGCCTGGGTATATTTGCTCTGTATGTGCCTCTAAAAACATAGAATATTATTCAGTAGGTGGAGCAAAGATATTCAGGTAAGCAAGAATCCTTATATAAGATTCTAATATACATTAAATTGTAACCTTTTAGTCTCAAGGGATCTAATTCAGAGTTGCGTGAGACGGAAGCATGCATGCTAATTTAAATTCGGCCTATTCAAGGTTGCGCATTTTTGCATAAAAAAATGCAAGAGTGAATCGCACACATTTGGAATACAGCTTTGCTTTGTTGGAAGCGCATCCATGCTTCACTCTAATTTATCAATTGAGTGGAATGTGCGCGCGCGGGTCGAAAGGACACATTTTGCCGTCCACATATGTTTAATTCAAAGAGAGGTGGATGCGGAAATGCACAATGGTGGGGGTTTTTTTTTCCCAAAAAAAGAATGTTTGAAAAAAAAAAAAAAAAAAAAAAAGCTTTGCATATATAAATTGTAAACTGTTTAACAGTGGTATATGTTATGCAAATGGTAGAAACACTAACTTGTAGTATTGTGTTTTTATTTACAGTATCCAACAACATACCAAAGAAATCTGACAATTTTTATGACTAAGAAAAATAACATTTTATTTTAGCATAAAAAAAAAATAGATGTTATAAAAAGGGCGTGCGCATGATACAAACCAAAAAAACTTAACCTATGTTCAAATTCCTCACACATTATGAAATATTTGCAAATATCCGCTTCTTTGTTTGTATCTTTATTAAATAGTGTTGTAGCAGCTGTATTTCTTTCTTGTAAATGAGTCAAGTGTCTGCCTTGAGGCATTTTCCAATTAAAAAACTGTTTTAAATTTGCTTGCACCATGGTCAGTGTTGGAGCAAAGCAAAGTAGTAAGCGTACAAACTGTCAATACAGATGCATGCGAATCAGCTAGTAAACTCCCCAAAAATACATTAACATATTCAAACACCCCTTTTTGCATACAAATTAACTCTAATTGGTAAGCTGGCGGAGACTGAACAATGGCATCACATGCACCTGCTTTACAACCGACAATACGCTTCTTGCGCATGCACAGTGCACGATGTCTATACGCATCATCTAAATTTTGCACATACGCGCGACTCTGAATCTGGCCCAAGGTACTGCTTACAATTGAGCAGAAAATAAATTATACACAATTGTCTAATACTTATGTGATACAATTTGTTAAAATTCATGAAGTAGCAACACTTTATATTAAGATATATTATTATATGCACAATAATGTCTTTACTAGTACCTAAAATCTCCAGAAACTGAAAATAGAGAATGTTTATGTAGTAGAGATTATCTTCCCATAATGCTGTACAATATTTTTTGTAAACGGTGAGTATATATACACTAGACAGGCCTGTCAAAATGACGGGGAAAAAAATCATGTGCCTCTAGTCTCCACAATATTCCCTATTCACGCCATTCCAGCTCCCAGTATCCCCCCATCATGTCTCCAGTTCCTCAGTATCCCCCATCGCGTGTCTGCAACACCCGCCCCCCCGTATTCTCCAGCTCCCTGTTTCGCCCATCATGTCTGCAAACCCCCCAGTATTCCCATCATGTCTCTCCAGCTCCCAATATCCCCCATCATGTCTCTCCAGCCTCCCAGTGTCCCCCATCAAGTCTCTCTAGGTCACAGTGTCCCCTATCATGTCTCTCCAGCCCCTTAGTATCCCACATCGTGTCTCCAGCTCCCAGTATCCCCAGCAAGTCTCCAACCCCAAGTATACCGCATCATGTCTCTCCAGCTCATCTGTATCCCCCATAAATTTGTCTCCAGCCCCAAGTTGATGGGGGCGGGTCCCTCCTCTGCTAGCTAGCAACATACTGTCCCTGTTTATAGGTAGCGGAGGAGGGATCTGCTGCTGCCATCTCTATATTCAGCACATTACCTCTATCATACACCTTCATGCCACATCCAAGATGGCAGTGGGTCCTTCCCACATATCGGAGGGACTTCAGATTGTATGTAAAAACTTTAAAAGTCATTGGAGTGTGTGAAAATTAGCTAGTGTGTACCCAGCTTTAGTTCCTCTCTTTTCAGAGCACTCCATACGTGTCTAATGCAAGTTTCTGCATGTTTCCATTGGCAAACCTAAAGTGAGCCCTAGCTGTTGATGTCCGTCTGTGCATGTGGAAGTAGTTGGAATGTGAAGGCACGATGTCTAGATAGTGCAGCGTAGTCCTTGTGGATACTTCTTAATGTTGCTTGGGGATCTAATTGCAGCAACAAGTCTGGATTTAGTATCTATATGACAATGCCTGACTGTTTACCGAACATCAGTGGTTTAATTAAACCCTGCAGAATATTCCAAATAAAATACTTCCAATGATGAAACACTTCAGTGGCCACATTATGCAGCACTCTATCCTCCCAATTACCTGCATGTAATAGTATATCAGCAGGCATTTGACAAGCTTTTGTTAATGTGTTAGGAAGCATACTTGCTATGTGTGTTTGTTACCTTCTTCTCGTTACGTCTTGGCATTAAACCTTTCACATTTATCCCCAAACTCCCTAATAGGCATGAATAACATACCTAGCAACATTAGTGACAGTGAAATCTGGATGATGGTGGTCATTCATTAATAAGACTGCACATAACTTTTATAGTACTAGATAGCTCTTTTTATTATCATTAGTTTATTTATAAGGCGCCACAAGGTGGCTGCAGTTCCATACAAAATACAACAAAATACAATACAGACATACAGGGCAGAGATGGACAGTATAGTACATAATAAAATACAATATAAATATAAAAAACATCACAAAAATACATTAAAGTGAAGCAAACAGAGACAGCAAGGCAAAATGTGAGGTGTCAAGACAGATCGGGGGGGGGATAGAGTGCAGCGAGAGGTTGACAGGGAGCAAAAGGGTACGAAAAAGGGTAGCAGAGGGGAACAAGAGGGTATGAAGTGAGGGAGTGGTGAAGGAGGAAACAACACTAGGATGGGGGGCCCTGCTCATCTGAGGTAACACACTAAGTGGGAGGAATGAATAGAAGACATAAGGAGGGGGAAGGAAGTGGACTGCTGGTGTGAGTGGAGGAGAGATGGAAGGAAGGATAAATATAGGTTGCAGTGAGGATGTTAGGTGGAGGATAGGGGTAGGCTAGCCTGAACAGGTGTGTTCTGAGTGAGCGCTTGAAGACCTGCAATGTGGAGGAGAGTCTGACTGAAGAAGGGAGGTCATTCCAGTGCAGAGGTCGTAGGATGTGGTGATCAGTAGGGAGGTCAGGCAGCGCTGGTTAGCGGAATGGAGAAGGTGGGAAGGGGTGTGCATGTTGATGAGGGAAGAGAGGTAGGGAGCAATGGATGAGATGGTCTTAAAGGTGAGGGTAAGGAGTTTAAAGAGGGGTCTGAAGCGGACAAGATGGCAGTGGAGGGTTTTATATAAAAGAGAGGCTGAGGTAGAGCGGCGTGAGAGAAAAATGCGCCTGGAAGCAGCATTGAGTATAGATTGAAGGGAGGCAAGACAGGTGAGTGGGAGACCAACGAGGAGGAGGTTACAGTAGTGTAGACGTGATATGACTAGAGTGGTAGCTTCATTGTTAAGGAAGGGAAGGATGCGTACAATGTTGCATAGGTGGAAATAGTAAGAATAAGAGAGGGCACGGATGTGAGGCATAAAGGAAAGTGAGGAATCAAGGATGACACCAAGGCAGTGAACTTGAGGGGAGGAGACAGAGGTATCACCAATGGTTATTCTAATTGAGGAGGAGGGGAGTTCTAGGGGGAAGAAAAATTGATTTGACCATCCATGTGGATAAGGACGCAAGGCACTTGGAAATCTTAGACAGAAGAGAGGGTTTAAGGTCGGGAACCTCTGCTATGATGAGCGGCAGTGATTGGGACACCTCCTAAGTTCTTTTGTAAATGGTACAAAGCTTTTCAGTTTTGAAAGTCCTGAAATATGGATTGTTGCACAAAAATCAGGACAGTATGGACATATGCAAAAATGTTCTGTTGATTTGATTAAATAATTTATAAAGGTTGTTGTGTCCACATGGTATAATTAAACAGTTAATTAAGGTTAATAGAAAAGATACTCGGACCATGTTTAAACATACTTTTAACGTTGTACAATGCTGGACTTAACCTTATAGAGACATCTAGTGGAAACTTTTTGGCAGGCAGTTAACTTGTTTGATTGCAGTTTAAAATTAGATTTCAACTTATTTGAGAAAACTGATACATATTATATTTAGTTAAAATATATTTTATTTTATTTTTTCAAAAAAGATAGTGGCACTTCCAGACTTGCAAATGATCAAAAAACTTTTCCCCCAATTAATTAATTAATTAAAAGTTTTTTGATCGGGGACTTCCGGTGGGCGGATCACTGAGTGTGGACGAATTTTTACCGAGCTCCAGAGACCGAGTATTAACACAGCTAAAAAACGAGCTGGAGACCCCTTATAGAGGCACCTGCGGTCATCGGTACATCAGGGATCCATAACCATCCGAAAAAAGGCTTGACACATGATGCCAGTGCAACGGGGCAACAACTCATAGCAAGGTTGCTGAAACAGATAAGGTACTCTGTTCATACCTAGCTTTGGCAGCTTCTCAGTGCACTGATCAGCAGACCGACAACAATTGTTTTGGTTCCCTGCCCTAGCCTGTCATTCTGAGTCTTCCTTAAGCATAAAAGGTGCGAACTGGCAGCCATTTTACCACGTGCTTAACTACAGCTTGTATAGATCCCATAGTGAGATGCTGGTAGAGGATATTTCTGGGACTCTGTTTTTATAATACAGGTACAACAACACAAAAGGACACTACTAAATAAGATTCTCTCACTTTTATGTGTTATATAGTGTGCAATATAACTGTGTCTTACATAATACCAATATCACATGGCCACTAACCAACGTGCTTGAACGGGTAGCAAAGCAAAAACTTTGCTATTACAGCCCCCTCTACTGACTGTGTCTGCACCAGTAGCAACACATCTTTCTTGCCATACTATATTCGGCGTGCCTGAACAGGCAGCAACATATCTGCAATAACATCTTATGGTCACGTTATATGAAACTACGGCTGCACTTCTTCTCTACCATTTCATGCTTAGCCGTGCCTGACCAGGCAGCAGTACATCTGGTATAACATCTTCTGTTCAAGCACTCTATGCTTCGCCGTGCCTGGCCAGACAGCACCACACCTGATATAACATCTTATATCCCGTGTGTCTGAACTGATAGCTGCATACTCTCTTTAATATCTTGTATTCGGCGTGCCTGAACAGGCAGCAACATATTGGCTATACCATCCTATATCCCTTGTGTTTACACTGACAGCTACATATCTCCTAGAACATCTTATAGTAGGAGTGCTTGAGTAACTGACACAACAACCCTTCCTGAGATTCCTAATCAGCATGCCCGATTAGGCAGCAGCATCTCATTTACAGTGTGTCTTATATGACTCTATCCAGGAACTTTTCCGAGTTTGTTACACCATTGATAAGTTATTTCTTACAATTCCAAAGTATTAGTGTTTTCTTAATAACCTCAAGTTCATCTTCCTAGTAAAGGGAATTTAACTTCTGTTCATACCAATATATGTCTGACTAAAATTGTTAGTTAACATTGTGATTTCAATAGATTAATTCATTTGAACCTAAACACTAAATACTAGCATAACTGATTGTATATTTGAACGTATGTGGATGACATAACGCTTCCAATAGGTGACCCAGCTCACATTAACTCCAAGTGGGTATAAAACGATTTTTAGGTCAAATTGAAGAAAATAGTATGGGGAAGTCACGGACCTCAGCTGCTACTGCAGCGGCCTCACGTAATAACCCTTCCTCCCCCCCATTCCTCACCTAAACATTCCCAAACTTCTCATCCAACACTGGAGGAGACTGGGACGCATCATCCTTCTCCCGCTGATACAGCGAAAGAATTATCCTTGCATTTATTTCCCCTTTTGGAAAGCAAGCTGCTACCGATTTTTGAATTACGTTTTGATGCTATGCAAGCCAGGAATCAAATAGCATTGTTGAAATTGAACAACGCATCAGCGATGTAGATGATTCCCAACTTGCATTGCAAAATTCTGCACTTGCGCAAAACCAAAAAATCATGGCCCTAGAGGATAAAATAGATGATTTAGAGAACCGAGGCAGAAGGAACAACCTTAGATTCGTAGGAATCCCCGAAAATATTAAATCTTCCGACCTAATCACCTTTTTGCAAACTGACTTGATACAGACATTACACCTGGCTGAAGTGTTGAAGGATAGCATTGTTGAAAGGGCACACAGGCTTGGGCCTGAAAGAGATGGTCAAAGGGACCGGCCCAGACCAGTAATTGCTCACTACCTCATTTACAGAGATAAGCAGCAAATACTTCGAAAATACAGAACCATGTCAGAACTCATAATCTCTGGTACCAAAGTGCTTATCTTTCAGAACTTCTCTACACAGGTGGCTTAAAAGCGGCGTGAATTTGCCCCAATATGCAAAACACTTTAGGTTCATGCAAGCTTTCCCGGCAATTATGCACAATAGCCAAACGTATGTATTCGACAGCCCGCAAGAAGCTAGGAAATTCATTACTACTTTTGATATGCCAAACACCTCACCCACTTGATACTGCACCTGGTTACCATTGCCTCCTGGGTCACTATATTGACTTACTGTCCTAGGACTGTAAGATGTATCGTTAGATTTTTTACATCTTTATATATGTTTTGTTTCGTTATTTCAATAGTGTAAATACCCTGTTTTTCCTACCCTTAGGGGTAGAGAATAAGTTAATTCTGGAGGAAAAAGTAAGAAAATTGAGTTTTGGAGCTTAAATGTTGTTTATTGGAAGAGAATATGTAATCATATGATGTTTATGTTTTTGGTTGATAGCAGGTTTGATTGTTCGATTGCTGTCCTGTAACGGATGTAAGGGGGACCTCCAGGCTGAGATACAAGTCAGGTAGACATTGTATATATGGATTACCATTGTATGCCATGTCCACACTCACACTAGCTAATATAAATGGCTGATCCCCCTTTATCGCTACCACAAATACCAACACTATCGGTTAGACCACATAATCTTACCTTAGTCTCTTGGAATGTGGACGGCCTCAATTCCCCGATAAAAAGAAAACGTGTAACCACGCATCTCAGGAAACTTACTCCTGATATCATTTTTATACAGGAAACCCATTGGTCAGATGTGAATGACACGCTTAAAGCCCCATGGATTGGAGAATGCTGTGGTGCAAATTATATAAATAAAACAAGGGGGTGGCGATAATTTTGAGTAAATCTACAGATTATGAAATAGAAGATAAAGTTGTAGATCCTCAGGGAAGATACTTGCTTTTAGACGTCAAACTAGGATTTGAGAAATATACCTTACTGAATATATATGCACCTAATTCTCCTACTAGAGAATTCTTTCAAAATATCTCAGACTTATTGCTCAAACGTACTACAGACAAATTAATAGTGGGAGGTGACCTTAATACAGTGGCTGACCCTGTCATGGACAGATCCCATCTACCTGGTCCTCATACCTCATTCACTCACAACCCCATAATGCACCTACAAAACACACATGCAATCTTAGATGTCTGGAGACTGCATAACCCAGGAGACAAATCCTACACCTATCACTCGACAGTCCATAAATCCTTTTCCCAGATAGATTATTTATTAGTCAATGATCATTTGCTTCCAAAAATCTTAACTACTGACATACATTCTATTTTAGTGTCCGACCATGGTCCTATCTCTATATCCTTGCAATTAAATCACACTAACCCGACGGAACGATTGTGGCGATACCCATCTCACCTTTATCAATCGGAGGAGTTTAAGGCGTTTCTGATAGCAGAGTGGACAACTTACCATTATCATAATTGCAGTCATGAAGAAACTCCTATTTTGTACTGGGAAACTGCTAAAGCAGTTCTCTGCGGACAAATCGTTTCCTATGTTAGCAAAAAGCATAAATATTATACTGTTAAATATAATAAATTACATAATGCAATGAAAAGAGCTTTTGCAACGTATGTAAATGCCCCTACAGACGATAGTCTTGAAGCATATAAAGCTAGTAGACAACTCTTATACCCCGTTCACATTACCACCTAAAAGCCGGGGTTTTCATGAAATTGCCGGGTTTGCAACGTATGTAAATGCCCCTACAGACGATAGTCTTGAAGCATATAAAGCTAGTAGACAACTCTTAGAGAGTTTTTTGTTATCACAGGCATGGATTAGTATGGAATATCAAAAACACATTTTTTTTTTTAGATGGGGAAGCAAATCAGGCAAGTTACTTGCCAATTTAGCCAAATCGTATTCAAAAAAGAAACATATCATAAAACTTCGAGATCCCCACACACATGAACTATATACCAATAGTAAAGACATCCAAAAAATATTCCATAAATATTATATGACATTATACCAAGACCAACCATCTTTTCCAGTCTTGCATAAAGCACTGCTAAAAAAGGCGCGTTTACCTAAATTGACACAGGAACAAAGAGACATGTTAAGTTATACCATAACGGAACGTGAAATTAAATCGGCTATCACCTCTTTACACAATGGTAAATCACCAGGCCCGGCTAAGTTTTACAAAACTTTGCAGCCTCAGTTGCTTCCAATTCTCCATAAACTTTTCAACCACCTACATACAAATGCCCCTACATATCCACCGCACTGATTCTAAAACCTAATAAACCGCCAGACCAGGTAACATCATATAGGCCCATTACACTTTTAAATTAGGACTTTAAGTTATTAGCCAAAATACTTGCAAATAGACTACAAGAAATTCTACCATCTCTACTAACAAAACATCAGATGGGGTTTGTCCATGGTAGGAACTCAGTGAAGGCAGTCCGTACTGCGGTCGCCGCCATAGCGGCGTCAAATACTGCGAGTCATGTTACTAACCAAACTATGCTTCTTAGTTTGGATGCCGTAAAGGCTTTCGACCAAATTGCCTGGACACACTTACAACAAATATTTGAATGGAGAGAATTTGATGACACATTTCCTCAATTTATTAAATTAATTTATAACAATCCCCAAACTTCCATATGGATTAATGGTGCAAGAACTTCCCCCATGACAATGTTTAGAGGCATGAGACATGGATGCCCCTTGTCCCCGCTCCTCTTTAATCTGGCTCTTGACCCATTACTTAGGCTCCTACGGCATTCTCCGTCCTTCAAGGGAATCACCATCGGAAATAAAACAGCCAAGATCACTGCATTTGCAGACGATCTCCTCCTGTATATTTCGGATCCTAAAGGTTCATTAGCCGAAATATTTAAAATCATAGATGAATTTGGGAAAATATCTGGGTTTGTGATCAATAAAAGTAAGTTCGTAGCTTTATGGTTGGGACCAGGTATAAAACCCCCTTGGCATAGACAGTTCCAGATTACATGGGCCAAACATTCGCTCACGTAATTAGGGTTGAAATTACCCAAGAACTTGTACTTTTTATATAAAGCAAATCGTGGTAAATTACTTAGGGAAATTGATATTTTGATGAAGAATTGGCAAAAACTACCTCTTTCATTTACTGGAAAAGCTAAGGTCGAAACGCGTTGGTCGAGCAATTTATCACTCTTCACTGTGCCCAGCATGCATCCAAGACTTTACAGCTACAGTTCCTGAGCAAGACTCAAGATCTTATTACTCTTTACCCGAGTGGTCACCTGCTGGTGGTCTATAGCCGTTTTTTTTTGGGGGGGGGGGGGTAAAAGGGATCGAATCGCGCTTATTAAACTACAGCAGCCTAAGGTAAATGGGGGAATTAATTTCCCGAACCTAAAATTCTATAACTTTGCTAGTCATATTAGAATAATCAAAGATTGGATACATACTACAGAGCACTACTCTAATACTCCTTTAGAACAGTCCTTTATTCCCAACACATCTTTATTAGCCTTCCTACATATGGGTAGATCATCTATTCCCCAGGAAGTACAGGACAACCCTTTACTTATGACCCCGTGGACAACATGGGTTGTCCACGGGTAAAGCGGGTTTTCCTTTCACTAAATGGTCTCAACATGGTCTATTGTCTATTAAAGATATTGTGAATGTCAACACCAAATCATTATTATCAGCAACTCAAATTGTTGAGCAATACAATCTACCACCTACTCACGCCTTTGCAGTACACCAAGCAAGACACTATGCTTCCCAGGTGATTAGGCAGCTAAATGATGGTGACTGGCATAGTCCACATATTAGATGCTTCTGGAGACAGGTGCATGCTTATACTAAGAACCAACTATTTATAGAAATACCACTTATGCCAGAATGGGCAATTTTAGGAGCCCTGAATGAGACGATTAAAATCCCTAAAAAGGCAAAGTATATGGTAACAGTTGTTTCAGCAGTGGCCTGCAAATGTGTACTCCAGCAATGGATTCAATCACAATCACCAACCATGACCCTTTTTCGTGAAAAATTATTTTATTTCTTCAGTATGGAGTGGCTGGAGACTACACTTTATTTTTTTTTTATTTTTTTTTTTAACTCAAAATTTTATTCAAGAATAAAGACAAAATACAGTAGAAAAACTGTCATTGCATAGAGATATAGGAGTTAAAACATCGACATGCATGAATGAACATCAAACACGGATACATCATAACGCCAGTGCAGTAACAAAGTTTTAGGATGTTATACTCAGTGCCCGAAAGCACAAACTTCAAAGACTAAAGTGATATAACTATCTGTGGGCATGGGGGGGGGGTGAAGGGGAGGGAAAAGAAGAA
>WWET01003827.1:4385-17923 GCA_011038615.1 Limnodynastes dumerilii | reverse complement strand
CCACGAGGTCATCGTAAGGGTCACAAGACTTGTCAGGAGAGGGTAGGCTGTACAGCAGGAATCAAGGAGAGGATGGCCACTTATGCCTATGCAAGTTAGTAAGTGGCTGCAGCTTGGTAGTGGGTGAAAAGAATTCCTGTAGGAAATAGCCGTGGGAAACTCAGGGTGTGCTCTTAAAGGGGTAACAGCAGGGGAAAGGCTTAGGATGGAAGCGGACCCAGGGCCCCAAGGCATTGTAGAGGGCCTGCAGGCATCCGAACGGGCCAACGAGGGTGCTGCATCGCGACAGGCAGCGGTGCTGGACGCAGTGGATACCGGAGGGTGTGCTGTGTCCAACTGTGAGGTGGATGGGTGTCAGTAACGGGTGATTTTACCGTTAAATCCCCGGAGCTGAGCACTCCTGCGACCGTCCACCGCATGTGTCAGGCCACGCCCCTTTTTTTTTTTTTTTAATATCTTTATTATCTTTATATACTGCATTACCATGGCAATCTTTGACATCAATGGTACAAAAATATAATTCACACATAATAGCGCTAATTCGAAGATTTTATTAATGAATGGGTAAGTATGCCAATCTTCATACTTACCCATTCATTCGGAAACCGCCACTGCAGATCTGTTGCACCACCGCAGACCCGCCACACCGGACCGAAGAGGCAAGTATTATAGGGGAGTCTATTGCGAGTAGTAGTCTATGAGAATTAGGGTTAGGCTGTGCGGAGGGGAGTCTCAGGGTCAGGTTGCAAGAAGGGGAGACCTAGGGTCGGGCTGCGTAAAAGGGAGTCTTAGGGTCAGGATACAGAAAAGGGAGTCTTAAGGCCAGGCTTCTGGAAAAGGGAGGGTTAGGGTAATGGAAGGGAAGGGTTAGGGTAAGAATTAGGATAAGGGTTGGTGTAGGATAAATATTCATCTCTCACCGCTGCATATTCGTCTTCTGGATCTGCGGGACAAAAGTAATTTGAGTGTGGGTCATCGTTGCGAACAGCCCTATTTCGATAGGGCCATTCGTTCCCAGCCAGTTCGGAACCTCGATGAGGCATAGCAATTGATCCCCAGAACACGGTGCACTGAAAGCTAAGTAAGTAACCCCAGGGCACTCCCTAACCCTCCCCCTGCAGCCTAACCATAAGTCCCATCCCCCCCGCACCCTAACCTTAAGCCCCCCCCACAGCCTAACCCTAATACTTAAAATGCTGCCTTTCGAAATAAAGACAGCCGAAAAGCAACTTTCAGCTCTCCCTATCACGTAATGCAGCCATCACAGCGGGGACTCGCAATGAGAGCAATCGATACCAGAGCCAATTCAAAATTGGCTGGTATAAAACGGACCTTTTGGAAAAGGGCAAAAGGTAAATTTTTTCTTGAAATAATGTGATGGATGGAGGCACATTACTTACAATTCTTAAGTAGGCTACTGCATAATGCTAATGATAAGCAGAAACATCCTCTATCCCAAAGACATCTTTTTGTCCTTTATCTAGAATCCTGAACAATGCCCACTCTGCTGTCAATGGCATTTAACCAGAGGCGTATATATCCCTTGGCCAGGATGGCACCCACCATGGGCACCAGCCAAGGGGGGGCATCACCCGGCATTGCCACCCATGGCTAAGAGATAGTGTCCCCAAGTGCAGCGCTGGTCTGGAGCCAGACTGAGGCTGGATGCTTTTAAAATGAGGGCTGGCTGATTGCTAGGATACCCGCAGTCACAGGCTTCTCTGTGACCGCAGGATTTCATTTCCCTCGCAAGTCTAGGCCACTGTGGGACATCATGTCCCTCGCAAGTCTCAGTCACCACAGAACTTCAATTCTAGCTGCAGTCCCGCTCGGAGGACACAGGTAAAGTAAGAAAAGAAAAAGAAGAAAAACGGGGGGGGGGGGGGGGGCTGGCACATGATGGGAGTATTGGGGGAGGCTGGAGACACATGATAGGAGTACGGTGGGAGGCTGGAGGCACATGATGGGAGTACTGGGAATAAATGGGTAATGGGGGTGGGGGCGCCAGTCCCTCTTACTTTGCCAGGGGCGCTGGACCCATAGGTACACCCCTGTATTTAACATAACAAATTCTCCTTCATAAATCATTTGAATTTAACCAAAGGACAGGGCCACAGACAGTAAAAGGTGTCCCCTTCATCAAGTTGGCATTTATGACAAACTTGACTTGTGGAGGGCCCTGCTAAGAATTGTCTATGAGGGTAAAATGATTGTGTTGTATTTATACAAGACCAGATGCACGGACAAAAATGTGTATTTTTCTTTTGATAGTGAAAAAGTAGATTGTCTTCCAGTGGCACTATCCATCTATTTCGCCACTGATATCAAACTCTCCTGCACCATTCTAAAAGTCAGGAGTACCTTTGAATGGGAGAAATGCAAATTAGTAAGCGTTTCAAGAATGTTTATGCCTAAGTATGTGCCAGACTTTGTGATTCGTCCAGGGTAAGGGATTACCTTAAAGTTCCTAAGCAACTTCCTAGTCATGTTAGTGGAGAAATCTCACTCAGCTATCATCCAACAGGAAATTTCTCCTCAATTTAATACTGGTATATATGCTTGTTACGCTCAGCTGTCATGACTTTTCTCCACCACCACCAGAGGCTGTCTGCTATCTCTCTCCAGTGTCAATTTCTGTTCTGGATTCTGCCTGAAAGGCTGCAGTTCATATCTATGGGCCGTATTCAGAAAACCATTTTTTTTTTCTGTACGCAATTATACACATGGCCGGAGCAAGGAAACACCCACCAACAACCCCGACACTCCCCTCTCCCGGACATGCTGTCGGGGACTTACTAGTCCCTAGATCACTCTGTTCTTTACGTTGTACTTATGTGCTCCGTCCATGCGATTCTTTATAACTGCGCCTCTATGTGTTTATTTAAATGCCTCCCCCCACCCACTTTTATGTACATTTTCAAGTACGTACTTCTACGCCACCTATCCGCATGTATGTACCCAAGTGCGATTCACATGCCCGTGCCTAAAGCACTTATGAGCGTATATTGAACTTAACTTATGTAAATAAAGTTACTACGCATGCACAGTTATTCCAATCCTAAAAATACGCAAGCAACTCCCCACGAAAACGGTTCCTGGGTTCCTGTTTCCACATTATCATTGAAGTCTGTTTGAATTCCCTGTGACTTGATAATTTATCATTCCAGTACCCTCTAGCCTGTACTCACTTCAAGTATTTACTGTTCCAGCCAGGGCCGGATTAAGGTTTGTGGGGCCCCAGAGCAATTACCCCCAACACACAAAATTACACACAAACACAGGCTGCCACAGCTGTCCAGAGGGCTGTATGTCAATAATTGACATCTTCCTCCTAATGGCACTATTGCGGTACAGTGTATTTAAGAGGAGGATGTTAATCATTTACATCTATCCTCCTAGACAGCTGCAGGAGTTCTGAAGACTAGATGTTTGTGGTGGCCATGTGGTTAATCTGGCATTGGTTCCAGCTCTGTACCAACATTGGGCTGGATCCAGAACTACGTCCGTCTTCCACAGACGGCCGTAATTCAATGAACAATAGCTACTGCGCATGCGTAGTAGCTATTGTACGTAATCTGCGTATCGTTTCGATACGTAGATTGCATATATGCGGTCTAAAAGACCTCATATACGCAATCTACGTATCGACTACACCTGTGGACTACATCATAATTTCTTGCTCCTGCATTGCCTGTGGACTTTATTATCATTTCTGAAAGAAAATGTCCAAGTTAGAGTGCAAAAGGACTATTAAATAACACCAAAGTCTTATCTTCTCAAAGTTCTTAAATATTTCTGTTCATTCAATTTCTTTGATAAATATTGCAATCTTTCCAACCAAGAAGTGTTTGCAATATTTCACCTCTTCCTGTTCTCACATAGTTGTCTCATATAAAATATAAGAATATACGCAACATAGGATAATAACGTCAATACTTCAAATATATATCATCAATTCAAGGTTCCACTCACATGTATTTTCTCTTAGAAGACCACTTATAAAATATATATATGTTGTCTTTCTTTAGCTCCCAAATATGATCTCCTCTGTCACCGGCTTTCTTCCCCAGTGGTACCGATAAATACAGAAAAAATAACCTTGTGTGGCACCGTTAAACCAACAAAAGAGATCCTCTACTAAGGAAGGCGGTTACACTCGCCTTATATGTCTCTTGGTGAGTTAGCATGTACTAATGGTAGTCTCTTATTAGATCCCAATCCGTCACCAACACCTCTCTGTCTAGATAAACGTATATGTAGAGGAAAAAAAGAGGCAGCCTCGTGTAATACAGTAAGGGTCCCTGATGGTTTCGTATCAAAAAAAGGGATGAACTCACCTTTCCCACCGCAAAAAAATACTTGTAATACAGAATGAAGATATGATCTGGCAGAATACTGTGTATCCTAGGTTCTTTATTAAATGATCCCACACATGGATTCCACAGGAATAACTTGTTTAAAATTATAATCATACAAACATCTTTAAAAACATATAATAAAAAACTGCATCTATAGGGTATGCACCAATAATATTGCAGAAGGGGGGAAGGACCCCTATTTTTCTCCTCTGTGGGGAGTTAACAGTACTAAATTGTCTGGGCTGGGGATAGACCCCCTTGAGATGTCAATCAGGAATTGGTACAAAGTAAAAACGGGCCCGCACTTTCAAACAAACTAAGTCTCCCTCCGCCTACCATTCCCCACTGGTCACACCAGCACTGCCATATAAATAATATAAAAATAACTAGGTAAAAAGATATACTTACCTAATATGACAGTGCTTGGGACCCAGCATCCTCCGCTCTCCTCCTTTCTTTCTTCTCATTAAATGTTGGCTGTGACATCAGCACGTCTGACGTTTTCAGTGAGGAGCATGCAGAAAGGAGTCTGAAGACTTAAAAAAGAAGGAAACAGAAGAAAGAAGGCCAATTAAAAGGTAAGTAAAGGAATGCACACATAGGATTTTGGCCTAGTAACTGTGACCATGAAGGGGAGCGCAAGCAGGGTTGGAGCATTATTGAATTAACAAACAATTTTTAAAAGAGGGGAGTGCAAATTTATTTTTTGCAGGGGGCTCCAGACATGCTAGCACTGGACCTGCCTTAGGCCATGCTTTATATATATATCACAAAAATTATTTGTATATTGAGTGAGAATCTCCTCTGTGCGCAGAAGAGTCTGGCCAAATAATTTCCCCATTACATTACCCCATCTATAGAATTTGTACTTAGAATTATCATTACTTGAACATTCTTGCACATTAAGAAAATTTAGCAAAAGGTGGTAACTAAATAAACCAAAAGGGTTTCCTACTAAGGGGCAGCAGAGTAGGATCCAAAGGTCTCTACCACCATCTTATGGAGCATGTCATATTGAATATGCATTGATTAGCATTTTTGACAGACATAATTGAAGATATGGCTCCTCACCAAAGCCTTCAGTGCCTCCCATAACAACACCGGGTCATCCCAGTGATCAATTTTTTAATCTACACAGTTTGTCTAACGGATAGTGAGATGTTTTGGATTCTGCAGACTGGTATAAATAATGTGGGAAGCGCCAAAGGCAGAATGACTGGGAAGAAGTAGGCATGTTTAGGGAAATTATCACCAGGGCATGATTGGAAACCAATATGTCCCTTATTTTTATGCTTTTAAGTTGGGCAAATGATTTGATAACAAAATGTAGTCAATGTGGGGAAAGGAGTGATTCACCCTAGAATGATGGGTGTATATGTGCTCTAAGGGTTTGTTAGAAGTGCAAAGGAGAGCTGGAGGGCCATTTTTAAATGATCAAAATGCTTCTAGGTGTGAGAAGGGGAATTGGCAACTGGTGGTAACTTGTCTAAATACGGGTCATCAACCAAATTAAAGTCTCCCCCTGTTAATATGTGATACATTTTTCTACTTGTAATCAATGGGCTGATTTGATCAAAGAACTCATTGGGCATTGATTGGAGCCTTAGAAATTGAGAAGAGTATATCTGATATTCCAGATTTCTACATATAGAAGAAGATGGACAGCACGTTGGTTCAGTGAGTAACACTTGTGCCTCACAGCGCTGAGGTCATGAGTTCAATTCTTGAACTAGGCCTTATCTTTGTGGAGTTTGTATGTTCTCCCTGTGGCTGTGTTGGGTTTCCTCTGGTTGCTTCGGTTTCCTCCCACATACCAAAAACACATACTGGTAGGTTAATTCCTAGCTGACTAAATTAACCCTGGGACGTATGGTATGTATAGTATGTAGCTCCAATAGGGATGTGAATGTCTAATGTTCCCTGTAAAGCACTGTGGACAATTTGTGGTGCTATATAAATAAGCATTAATAATACCTCTGTGTCCTGTATTTCAACTTGATGGTTTTTACTGAAGATAAATGCCACTCCACTTGCTTTGTTATGGAAGAAGGGGGTATAAATTTCCCAAGCCAATTAGCTCTCAGGTTGGAACCCATATGATGCCAGGATGTGTTCATTTAAGATGTGTACATCTGGAAGCTGGTCAATGAACCGGAGCAGAAAATCTGCAGCAAACAGGATGGTTAACATAGAAGAAATTTCCTGCACAAGGGAGGGAGTTTAAACAAGGTACTCTTAATTGCTCTTATTGTTATATGACTCAATTTATCATTCTATTTGGCAAAATGTGGTGCACCAATGAGCCTAAAATCGAAATGTAATGAATATTAGAAAAGAAAAGCAAGGCTTAGTATTGTAGGCACTCAGAGACCATTGTTTTTTATGCTAAATTTAAGAATTAACTTTTATTTCATATGATCAAAAAGTGAAAAAATAAAAAAAAGAGGGGATAGGAAAAGTCAGAAAGTATTAAAAATATTCAACTCCAAACAAAGTCCACCTCTAAACGACTTTATGTTATATCTTAATAATAGACAGCTGCCTAGTTAGTATACCACCAAAATAGAGGTATACAAAAATGTAGTTGTTAGGATGTCTTATTTATTAATTAATATCTGTTTTTCAAATTATTTGTTATCAATAGACACCTTTTATTGTTTAGAAACAAACACAAAACATTTGTATAGTATCATAGATCTTATGCCCAATTAGTGGATTACTAAACCACATATCTTATTGTTCAATATTATCCCCATATGATGTCCAAAATTAGAATTTCCAGCAAGTATATTTGTTACCTATAATAGGGATCCTGAAATCAATAAAAAATAGTTTCTATGGTAAGTTAGATTGTAAAACATTGTATTTACACCCCCAAAATTATAACTAGTATGTTGAATTAATAATCCAATATTACAAATTCATAAATTAGATTTCAAAAACAGGGAAACAAACAACAGACGGTATAGCATGGTGTAGTATTATACGATGATGCAGTGGGAATCTAAATGAACATCAAAGTGAGCAGACTAATTCTTCTGCATGCGGTACAACCCCTCTAAATTGCGGGGCTACCATTCACTAACTGGATAAACAACTACATACAGGCAGCTATGCTGTTTTATTGAAATTGTTAACGTCTGATGGACACGTGAAACGCCAACACGTGTTTCGCTTGTTACGGCAAGCTTTGTCAAGGCATGAGCGATCGCGGTCTCACTACGGATTCTTATAGTCTCGGTCTGGATGGCAGCCAATCAGGAGATTTACTCCTGACATTTGTATTTATTTAAATCGTCTTGGTGTTACTTTATTACAATAAATTGTGTAACAATCTATCATGAACATGATTTTTGATAGTTACATAGAAACATAGAAAGTGACGGCAGATAAGAGCCACATGGCCCATCTAGTCTGCCCATTTGTTTATTGAAAACTATACTGACCCTAGACCCTATTTACCCTCAATTGGGGTTACAATTTAGGATACCCTTATATTTATCCCAAGCATGTTTAAATTGTTCTACTGTATTGGCCTCAACCACCTCATATGGGAGAATATTCCATTTATCTATCACCCTTTCAGTGAAGTAATTTTTCTGCACATTTCCTTTGAATCTACCACCCTCCAGTTTGTATCCATGCCCTCTTGTTCTATTACACCTTTTCTTTTGAAAAATGGTACCCTCCTCTAGCTGGTCACAACCCTTGATGTATTTGAAAGCTGCTATCATGTCCCCCCTCTCCCTTCTCTGCTCCAAGCTATACATTGTTGATTATGTAAGATTTATTTATTATTAACAAATAGCACATAACATCACCGAATCATTAATACATATAATCTCTTATTCAAATTACAAAAAAATTATATAGTGGAGATAATTCTATGGTCCTTAGTATTCCTTTAAAAATATATTTTTGTTTATTCCTTTTTCATCTTTTATTTTATTTTTTTATTTCTAAGCTGATAATATTTACATTAGACTTAATTTATGGGTGTTAAGTTTATTATATTACATAGTCATTAACATATCGATCAAGAATATATTTATTTCATTGTTTTTTAATTTTTTTATTATTTCAGATCTCATAATATTTATATTAAAATTAAGTTATAGTTATACTTAAATTAAGTCATATTTAGTTCACTAATATAGGGAACCACCATTACCACTTGAAAAATTTTTAAAACGAGTATAACCTACTTAAATCACTGTCATTTTTATTTTATTTTTTTTAAAGAGTTATTTTCCATTAGGTAATTATTTATAATCCTGAAGACAATCATAGTGTAAAAAATAAAGAAATCAAATCAGAAAAAATACATATCTGTGAAAATACTAATCAAAATAATTATATCTTTAAGCCTAATAGTAAGCTCGTGTAGTAAAATAACAGAAATTAGAGATCCTTAGGATTAAAGGATTTACTTCATAATAATACAAAGGCTTTTGGTGAAGGGTGATAACAACTATTGTGATATAAAAATGAACTCAGTGAGGTGAATTTTTTTTTTTAATTCTAACAAAAAAAAAATTTATATAAAATAATTAATAATTGGTGTTATAAGAATTGAAATGAGTAAATAAATAAATAGGAGGGAAATGAGAGTGAGTAAATATGTAGAAAGAGGAGGGGTGTGTGGTGGTGTAATGTCTAATTAATAAATAATAATAATAATAATTAAATAGGAAAAAAAAAAAGTTATTTTATAAGTATTATAATTATTCCACATATAATTACATAGTGAAGAATTATTTAATCTTTATCTCATTGTGTTGAGTGATCCCATAAAAATGGAAATATAAATTAATTAGTTAATTACAAAAAACAAAAAGCAAATAATATGATGGGGAGGTCAATCCCTATAACCTCTCTCTCTATAGAATTATATAAGTAGTTACCATTGGTAAGCAGATAAGATTATTCCCAATATGAGTGGTTTCCCAGGTATTTTATTATTAGGGCTCCATATTATGGTATTTCCCAGAATTTCACATCCCTTTGATTTTTATAAATGACAGCTAAAGTTATTGGCCTCATTCAGACCTCTGGGAATCAAACTGTTCAGTAGAAATATGAATTTAGATTCCGTTTTTAATAATTCTTTTGCCAAATCACCTCCTCTTATCTCCAAATTGATCTGTTGAATAATAAATGCCTTAAGGTGTTTCGGATCTCCATTGTGATAGTTAAGGAAATGTCTTGCCACTGATGTAAGGGGTCTGTATCTGTTTCTATCCCTCTGTGCATTCTGTATATTTCCCACATGTTCAAGCAGTCTTAATTTGAAAGGTCTAGTCGTCATGCCTACATAACATAGGTTACATGGACAGGTCAGACTGTAAACTACTCCAGGTGTATTGCAGTTGTAGAATCCATTAATAGACCATTTCTTCTTGAATTTATCCCAAAATGACTTCTTTGGTTCCATAAAGGAGCAGGCTTTACATCGTCCACACTTGAAACTTCCCATTGGTAAATTTCTTCCTTTAGATTTCTTGTTTTTAACAAAGAGACCGTGGACTAACGTGTCTTTCAGATTTTTGTTCCTTCTCCAGGTAAGTGGAATCCTATCCCCAACCACCTTTTTTAGAATGTCATCTTCTTTTAAGATTTCCTTGTTTTTGGAAAATCTTGTCAATTTCCCGCCATTCCCTACAGTATGTACCAATCATCCTGACCTTTTCCTCCACCTTGTTTTGTTTTAATTGTGGATGGATAAGAGAGGTTCTATTTCTATGTTTTGCTTCGCTGTGCACCTGTTTTATACTTTTTTTTTACTATATCCTCTACAGAGAAGTCTTTGTTCCAGTTCTTCTGCTCTTCTGTGAAAGGTCTCATCATGTGAGCAGTTTCTTCTAGTTCTGACAAATTCCCCTTTGGAGATGTCTCTTAGAACTGCTGGGTGATGGGCACTATCATTATGTAGTAAGCTATTTGTAGCTGTAATCTTTCTGAAAATGTCAGTTTGTATCGTGCCCTTCTCATCTAAATGCAAAGTCAGGTCAAGGAAATTTATTTATTTTTTGTGTATTTCTGTGGTAAGTCGCAGGTTTAATTTGTTGGTGTTAAGTTGATCCACAAAATCATGGAACAGATTCTTGGGGCCATCCCAAATGGCGAACACATCATCAATGTATCTCAACCATAATGCTATGTACAAAAATACAAGATGGAGGAGCGCTAAAGAAAATAATAGAATCTCGACAGGTTTATATAAAACAATATAAATTTATTAAACACAATAAAAGTGAAAAATACATATATAAAACATAAGGTATTAATGCATCAATATTATTCCTCCTATGTAATCATATGCACAAAAAGTATGTGCATCAACAATTAATGTAGAGCTCTATTAATATTAGCCTGGTATGATTCTGTTTGAGGACTTAGCAAGTGGAAAGTGAGTCTGTTGTTAACAGGCACAGATCAGTTACATTTGTTGCAGTCCTGTATCAAAAGTTAATTTGGTAAGTATTAAACGCCATATGATGTTACAATGCACTGGAAAGGTTATAGATGTTACAGTCCTGTATCAAAGATATGTTTGGTAAGTATTAAACGCCATATGATGTTACAGTGCACTGGAAAGGTTATAGATAGCCAGTAACGTATTAACTTTGTTACTCACAGTTCCCACTAATGGCTATGCAATATTTGCAAAGAGGTTATAGATAGCCAGTAACGTATTAACTTTGTTACTCACGGTAGTGAGTATTTGTGCAATGTTCTCAAAGAGCTGTATTGCTAGAGACAAAGTAGTGGTATCCAGTAGCTTTTTGGAATCTTTAGGCAGCAGGGAGAACGTCTCCTATGGAGCAAACTATGGGCCAAGCGCCAGGGCGCACGCCTACGGTGTTGCGCCCTCAAGCGTTCATTTAAATGCCTCCCCCCACCCACTTTCATGTAAATTTTCAAGTATGTATTTCTACGCTGCCCATCTGTACGTATGTCCACAAGTGCAGTTCACATGTACATGCACTTACGTCTGTATATTCAACGTAACTTACGTAAATAAAGTTACTACACATACGCAGTTAAAACGTACCTAAAAATACGGTCCTTTATTGTTACAATGGAGTTGATTAACATCATGAACGATTATATCAAGTTAACTTTTTCATGCGACCCTCGTACCATGAATTATCTTGATGTCAAATTGACCCACCAGAGCGATGGAATTACCACAGAAATCTATCAAAAAAGGACGGATAGAAATAACTTGCTGTTGGCCTCGAGTTATCACCCTCCAGCATTGAAAAGAGGACTCCCCTACTCCCAATTTTTGAGGTTTTGTAGGGTGAACAGCGATTTAGCCAAAAGAGATGCCCAACTTTACTGTATGTTTATGAGATTCAGAGAGAGGGGATACCCAAAGAAACTTTTACTGCAGGCAAGATCTAAAGCAATCTCTATCCCAAGTGAGAACCTTTTAAAACCATAAACCCACAACTCCGTGGGTGAATCTATTTACCAGAGCGAGTCCCTTTGTGAACCAGGCCACTTCGTCTCTGTGGCCTATCATGAAAACTGATAAGACAACTCTAAACAATCTGCGGATAATGCCATGTTACAACCGTGGCAGAAATGTGAAAGATTTATTGGTGAAGACAGATATGGAATGCTTCAAATCTCGGAACACAACATTCTTGTCCAGGGCCCCAGGTTGTTACAAATGTTTGGACTGCTTAACATGCAGACAAAAGGAACCGGGAAAAGTTTTTTATCACCCCTGGACTGGCAAGAAATATAAGATCAGCTTTGTCTTAACATACACTACTCGCTTTGTCGTGTACCTCTTGCGCTGCCCCTGTGGTCTCACATATGTGGGCAAAACTCACTGAACGTTCAGCAAAAGGATTAATCTTCATCCATCTGCTATAAGAATGGCCATACAATCAGGCTCTACAGATCATCCGGTGGCTAACCATTTCCTAAAAGTACAAAATGCTTTATTAGATCTGAAATGCAAAATTATTGACCATGTTCCGTTACCTGTCCGCGGTGGGGACCATTTGATGCTGCTTTGGAAAGAAGCTCAATGGATTATCACATTGGATACTGTACAACCAAGGGATTAAATGAACTATTACCCCTACAATGTTTTTTGGCTTGACTTTTTCTTTTCATTTGGCATCATGTTTTTTTTAGCTATACATCCTGCCTTTTTTGGTGGTTTGTTGTATTTTGTGCTCTTTGTTATTATGGCATAACCAATATATTTTCCTATTTCTTTTCTCTTTATGTATTCTATTCGTACTTGTTACATGTCGTTATTGTTGATCTGATTACCCTAGAATTTGTCTATCCACTTTGTTTTGTTTTTATGGTTCCATCAATGTTTATTACCAGTTACTGCAGGTATTATGGTTTGAGCGATTATTGTTTTAGTTTTTTGGTCTGAGAAACATTTTTTTTCCATTAGTTCTGCAGATATCTAGGATTGCATATTTACTGATATATATCGATGGTATCCTTATATTAACATGTGATTAATATATAAGTCTATTAACTATTTATCCAACCCATATAGTGCATTTTGATCTTTGTCATACCATTTCAAATTAAGCTATTTGTTTTTCATATAAAATGTTTTTGTTCAGTACTATTCCAATAGAGGGACATTGTTTTATTTACTCAGCTGCCGCCATTACAGTATTTGCTGTTCATCTGCAAATGATGCTTTATTGATTTTAATCTTGTCTCACTGGGTTTATTAGATTGTTTATGCATAGTTTGATTTTTTTAAATCTTTTTACAGGCTGGCTGCAAGCTTTAACAAAAAAAAACTAAAAAGTGGGGTATTAGTGTCTGCGCTAAGTGTCTTTGGTCAGATGTGTTCGTAACAGGGTACCTCTGATTACTCATTTCAAATGTTCATAGATCCTTCTTTGTTTTAAGTTGTTCCTTCCTTCTTCTCAGCCTCCCATGCTATTCTGTTCATTCTTTCCGTCTTCTCAGATGAAAAAAGCAAAGAAACAGATCCTGGCGTAAAAACGTTTTAAGCAAGTAAGGCCACAATATACAAATGCCTACTTACATTCCAATTTCTTGTTCTGTATGGAAACACATGAAGGGGGATACTGAGGGGTTGCCGACACATGATGGGGATACTGAGGGGCTGGAGACACATGATGGGGGATACTGGGGGGCTAGAGCAGATGATGGAGATAC
>WWET01003826.1:129975-157324 GCA_011038615.1 Limnodynastes dumerilii | reverse complement strand
GTTTTTTTTCTCTGTTGCCTCCCCCTGTCACCGATCCTGGGTGCCCCCTTGATATTTAGGGGTGGTGAGATGCCCCCTCGCCCCCCCCCCCATCATTCTGATGCCTATGACTTTAACCAAAAACATTATGGCAGTGGTATATTGTCTCGGGGGCATGTGGGGTGAGCCATGATGCTTGTTGTTCCCAGGGCATCCAGAATCATTTCATCAACACATTAAAACAGATGAGTTAGGGCCAACACATGATTGCAATGCCAGCTGGGGTGACAGGACACATTACAAAGTAATACTTGTGCGACTTGCACATCAGCATTTCAGTTAAAAATTAGTCAATCCTGGCTAGAACCTGCAAGAGTTTCAAGTTTTTTTATAGCCCTAACTATCTTTGCACATAAAAGTCTTGTTTTGATTGCATGTTCATCAATTTCAAGTACAATTTCAAGTACATCCCTCACTTCATTTGGTTTCTCCTATGTGTTACATGGGTGTGGGTCCCTGGAAAGAATGGCCCTAGATAGGGACGTTTTCTCCCAGCCAATTTTCGAACTGGCTGGGATTTCGATTGCTTATGAGGCATAGCAATCGATCCCCGGAGCACCAAACACGGTGCTCCGAAAGGTAAGGCTTTTAACTACCCCAACCCTTCCCCTAATTCTAACCCTCCCCTTCCATTAACCTATCCCTAACCCTTCCTTCCCCGCAGCCTGACCCTAACCCTCCCTTCTCCGCAGCCTGACCCTAACCCACCATCTCCCGCAGCCTGACCCTAACCTTCCATCTCCCACAGCCTGAGCCTAACCCTACCTCTCCTGCAGCCTGACCCTAACCCTCCCTTCTCCTGCGGTAGCAATGGTGGCAGCGTTTCTGTAAAGGAATTGGCATACTCAACCATTCTGAAAAAAAAATTCTAAAATGGAGGGGTATTCAAAATAGCGACATACGAAATTGAACTTTTGGATGTTCCTATTTTGGAAATCCTTCCTTCTATGCAGGGACTGCAGCCGGTGTTACACAACCCATCTTGTTGAGCTCAATTAGCTGGACTAAAGGTAAGATGTCTCTAATAGCTACTTCAGTCAAGTGGTCCATCCTGAAAAGAGGTTAAATACCAACATTTTTATCGGTAAAATATGCTACTTACATTCTAACATTGGCTCACTAGCCATGCATGTGTCAGGTCAGGTGAACACTTTATAAAGCTAAGATCAAGAAGATTTGCTGGTGATGTTTACAGGTGAAACCATTGGGATTATAATTTCCCAGATTTGGAAAAAATATAACCTCCAAAGATTTAGACACAGAAGAATTTTGGTTTCTGCAGGCATGGAAGGGACAGATGTCTATAAACTATACTACTCCCAGAAAGAAAACCTCCAACTATGTGACTTAAAATAAAATGAAGAAAATTTGAAATTCAAGTTTAGATATTTTAGGCCTGCATCACTCTTGCTTAGAATATGAGCATAGAGACTTTCACCAAATTAATCTTTCATGACTAACCCTATGCCTTTGCATAATATTTTTGTGACAAATGAGGTACAGTGGTGAACTTTGCATGTATATAATAAACTAGTAATGTAATAAAACCTAATGTACTGACCTGTCATGTAAAATATGACAATAGTTTTCAAAGTTAGTTTCTTAGTCATTTTCTAGACTGTTTTATCTCTCTTCTCTGGACATAGTAATGTCCTCCAGTCATTTCTGATCCCTGCATCAGATAATATGTTCCTTTTGTTTCTTTTTGTCTGAGTTACTGCGTTAATTTTCTGCCTTTCCATTCTCTTCTGATCCTGCTAATTATGCCTTAAATTCTTATACCTCTATGCATTTTCATTTGAGTTTAATAATGAGGATTTTAATTATAATTTTAATGCTTTGGTTCTGCTGTTCTATTTTATATTAAATTGCAGTTTCTTTTATTACTCTTGGCTGATGAAAACTCATTAACTCCTCTGTTGCCAAAGGTCTAACAAAATTATTAGTTCAGAGAGAAGATTTTACAAAGCCGTTATTATTAAATGTATAATTCTACAAACTGTGACATGATGGGTTAAACGTGTGATTTCATGCCAAGTTAAATTTATCTTTGACAAATGAACAAGTATCTTGCCCATATATTGCGTTGTGTGTGATGATCTATCTATCTATCTATCTATCTATCTATCTATCTATCTATCTATCTATCTATCTATCTTGTGCTTTGAATAATACTTTGTGTTTGCATTTTAAGCTGAGTAATATTGTATATTTGCATGCAAGACTTTGAAAATGTTATTATGTTGTGTGCACCCTCTTATGACATTGGCTGGATCCAGACCTTGTTAAGTGCATGAACATAGTTACACTGGGCTAAACCATGTTGATTTCAGGGGGGCGTCAAGTTAATTGTATTCTTTGCATACAGGGATATATCTTTGAATTGCTTACTGCACACAGATATGTGTATTGTATGGTGATAACTAGGATGCAATGTGTATTGTATGGTGATAACTAGGATGCAATGTGTATTGTATGGTGATAACTAGGATGCAATGTGTATTGTATGGTGATAACTAGGATGCAATGTGTATTGTATGGTGATAACTAGGATGCAATGTGTATTGTATGGTGATAACTAGGATGCAATGTGTATTGTATGGTGATAACTAGGATGCAATGTGTATTGTATGGTGATAACTAGGATGCAATGTGTATTGTATGGTGATAACTAGGATGCAATGTGTATTGTATGGTGATAACTAGGATGCAATGTGTATTGTATGGTGATAACTAGGATGCAATGTGTATTGTATGGTGATAACTAGGATGCAATGTGTATTGTATGGTGATAACTAGGATGCAATGTGTATTGTATGGTGATAACTAGGATGCAATGTGTATTGTATGGTGATAACTAGGATGCAATGTGTATTGTATGGTGATAACTAGGATGCAATGTGTATTGTATGGTGATAACTAGGATGCAATGTGTATTGTATGGTGATAACTAGGATGCAATGTGTATTGTATGGTGATAACTAGGATGCAATGTGTATTGTATGGTGATAACTAGGATGCAATGTGTATTGTATGGTGATAACTAGGATGCAATGTGTATTGTATGGTGATAACTAGGATGCAATGTGTATTGTATGGTGATAACTAGGATGCAATGTGTATTGTATGGTGATAACTAGGATGCAATGTGTATTGTATGGTGATAACTAGGATGCAATGTGTATTGTATGGTGATAACTAGGATGCAATGTGTATTGTATGGTGATAACTAGGATGCAATGTGTATTGTATGGTGATAACTAGGATGCAATGTGTATTGTATGGTGATAACTAGGATGCAATGTGTATTGTATGGTGATAACTAGGATGCAATGTGTATTGTATGGTGATAACTAGGATGCAATGTGTATTGTATGGTGATAACTAGGATGCAATGTGTATTGTATGGTGATAACTAGGATGCAATGTGTATTGTATGGTGATAACTAGGATGCAATGTGTATTGTATGGTGATAACTAGGATGCAATGTGTATTGTATGGTGATAACTAGGATGCAATGTGTATTGTATGGTGATAACTAGGATGCAATGTGTATTGTATGGTGATAACTAGGATGCAATGTGTATTGTATGGTGATAACTAGGATGCAATGTGTATTGTATGGTGATAACTAGGATGCAATGTGTATTGTATGGTGATAACTAGGATGCAATGTGTATTGTATGGTGATAACTAGGATGCAATGTGTATTGTATGGTGATAACTAGGATGCAATGTGTATTGTATGGTGATAACTAGGATGCAATGTGTATTGTATGGTGATAACTAGGATGCAATGTGTATTGTATGGTGATAACTAGGATGCAATGTGTATTGTATGGTGATAACTAGGATGCAATGTGTATTGTATGGTGATAACTAGGATGCAATGTGTATTGTATGGTGATAACTAGGATGCAATGTGTATTGTATGGTGATAACTAGGATGCAATGTGTATTGTATGGTGATAACTAGGATGCAATGTGTATTGTATGGTGATAACTAGGATGCAATGTGTATTGTATGGTGATAACTAGGATGCAATGTGTATTGTATGGTGATAACTAGGATGCAATGTGTATTGTATGGTGATAACTAGGATGCAATGTGTATTGTATGGTGATAACTAGGATGCAATGTGTATTGTATGGTGATAACTAGGATGCAATGTGTATTGTATGGTGATAACTAGGATGCAATGTGTATTGTATGGTGATAACTAGGATGCAATGTGTATTGTATGGTGATAACTAGGATGCAATGTGTATTGTATGGTGATAACTAGGATGCAATGTGTATTGTATGGTGATAACTAGGATGCAATGTGTATTGTATGGTGATAACTAGGATGCAATGTGTATTGTATGGTGATAACTAGGATGCAATGTGTATTGTATGGTGATAACTAGGATGCAATGTGTATTGTATGGTGATAACTAGGATGCAATGTGTATTGTATGGTGATAACTAGGATGCAATGTGTATTGTATGGTGATAACTAGGATGCAATGTGTATTGTATGGTGATAACTAGGATGCAATGTGTATTGTATGGTGATAACTAGGATGCAATGTGTATTGTATGGTGATAACTAGGATGCAATGTGTATTGTATGGTGATAACTAGGATGCAATGTGTATTGTATGGTGATAACTAGGATGCAATGTGTATTGTATGGTGATAACTAGGATGCAATGTGTATTGTATGGTGATAACTAGGATGCAATGTGTATTGTATGGTGATAACTAGGATGCAATGTGTATTGTATGGTGATAACTAGGATGCAATGTGTATTGTATGGTGATAACTAGGATGCAATGTGTATTGTATGGTGATAACTAGGATGCAATGTGTATTGTATGGTGATAACTAGGATGCAATGTGTATTGTATGGTGATAACTAGGATGCAATGTTTATTGTATGGTGATAACTAGGATGCAATGTTTATTGTATGGTGATAACTAGGATGCAATGTTTATTGTATGGTGATAACTAGGATGCAATGTTTATTGTATGGTGATAACTAGGATGCAATGTTTATTGTATGGTGATAACTAGGATGCAATGTTTATTGTATGGTGATAACTAGGATGCAATGTTTATTGTATGGTGATAACTAGGATGCAATGTGTATTATATGGTGATAACTAGGATGCAATGTTTATTGTATAGCGATAACTAGGATGAAATGTGTATTATATGGTGATAACTAGAATGCAATGTGTATTATATGGTGATAACTAGTATTCAATGTGTAATGTATGGTGATACTAGGGTGCAGTGTGTATGGTATGGCAATAGCTAGGATATAGTCTGTATTGTATGGCGGTAACTAGCATGAAGTTGCTATTATCTTAAGTTTTCCTTAATGTATGGTGATCAGTAGTATGTTCTCTGCCTTGTGTTCAGTAGGATACTCACTGTAATTATATGGGTCACTGTAACTGAGGGAGGGTTAGGGTAATAGAGGGGAAGGGTTGGGGTTAGGGTAATGGAAGGGAAGAGTTAGGGTAAGAATTAGAGTAAGGGTTGGGTTTACATTAATACTCACCATTTGCCGCTCCATCTTCTTTTTTTGGTGGATCAATTGCTTCTCCTCTGCAAGGCAGAAGCAATCAATCTCCCAGCCTGTTGCAACTTTCGAAAAAAAGGGCAGTCATTCTCAGTGGTGACCCACACCCATTAACTACAGGTGTACTATCACTTTATAGCTTATCACTGTTGTCTTCCCAGGGTGGCAGATTTCAACATACAATGAACAAAAGTATTAATTATTATTCTTTTTTTTGTGCAGGACTTATTTGGCGCGATGGAAAACACAGTCATCTTGCCTAATAGGTCCTGCAAACATTCCCCAATTCTATTATAAGTCTTTTATCACACATTTGTGTGGTAAACAGGGCAAGTGCAATGTGGGTGATGTTGTATTTTAGGTCTTCACGACCATGCAATATGGCCGTGTTCTCTCTTCTCCAGAAAACATAATAAAACACTAAATACACCCTTGTAGTGGTGCACAACAGGTTGCAGCCAGCTCAGGCTGCTATTAAACACTTGAGCATTCTGGTGCTTGGGGTGGACATGAGGAACCACAAGCACCAGCATGCCCTGACACCCAAGACGTCTGCAGCCTGTAGTGCCCCCACAAGAAAAACCTTTCCATACTTACCAACTGGATCTTGATCTGTAAGGTCTAATCTCCTAAGCTTTTAATGCAAAAGAAATGGTTTGTGAAAAAAAGCAAACAAGACAGTCTGCCTCAGAATGATAAATCTGCTGGCCTGGGACAGCGTGGGAAAGTTCCAGCTACATGTCCCACAAGATGCTGTAAACATTGCATCACTGCGCTCTTGAGCAATTGAATCATTTTTTTCTGTGACCTTAGTTACTTTGATAAGGCATATCGTATGGGCACGATGTGTTAACTTTGGTTTGAGGAAAAACTTTCTCAATAGAATGGTTTAAAGTATAAATCGTTCCCAAACATGCAAATTACACAATATTGCGGGGTATAGAATCGGTCCCTATGAGTCTAACTATACTTTACTAAAAAGGATGATCAGAGAGAAATGGGACACACAGAATATCAGTATTCCTCTGCATATTTATTAAAAAGCTGTCCTAAGTTTGCTGGAAATCCATGGTACTAAATAACTTCTAACACTAAAAAAATGAACAGATAGTTCTCAATATAAGACCCCCTAAGTTTAGTTTAATGAACCCTGTAGGTAAAATTATTTAATCTATTGTCACATGATTAACATTGCAGAAATCACGCAGGCTGAAGTACCTTGGATCTTTTGACCTTTGCAGCACATGATGTGCACTTTAACAATTGTAGTCCTTTAATCTCCTCGCTCTTAAGTTCAGCTCCATGATTCTATTTGATCTGCATTTTTAGAAAAGACCCTTTGTATTAATGGACCACTTCAAATAAGCTGTGAATGTTGATATTGGTTAGCCCCAAAATCCCCCGATTCCCCCCCAAAAAGTTTATTCAATAGGGGGGGGTTTTTGTTGTTGATTTTTTCTGCACAGCAGATGGTATGCAGAGTAACGTGCTATTTCTTCATATTGAGCAAGATAATTTAGCAGTAACAGATTAGGGTCATTTTAGCCATCTCTCTGCCTCCCTCTATGGGAATACTTAAAAAATGTCCAAAACTACTCTTACAATAATAAAACAAGCAGTTCAGAAATAGTTGGGGTACATGCAGCATCTACTACTAACATATCATGTTCTCACAACCATAAATCCTATGACTACATAGGCTAAGCCAGCCTTGACAACATGATGTGCCTTCATGTACAATATACAAAGGTTGCATTGCACACACAATGCTTAAGAATTACATTCAAAAGCCATTGAAGTGCTCTGACTTCATGCTGAAAAGGTTACATATTTTATTTGTTCTTTAGGAAAGAAAGCACATGCATATTTTCAGTATAAACCATACATTTGTCCCAATAAAACAAACATCTGCACTGAGTGGATTTTCAGCACACTGGAAACATTTATGGAAAATGAATTGCATACAATGCTTTTGTGCTTACACGTGCTAAGATCTTTGGAAAATGAATGAATAAACAATAGCCTCCAACCGTGATAGCAGGGAATTGCGGATATAGATTTTCAGAGATGCACATATAAGTCTCAGTCTAAATCTATTATTACTGATCCATGCCGAGACTGGCACTTCAAAAAAATAAATAAAAAAAGTTACCTCATTTTATTCACATAGCTCAGCTTTTATATAACACTACGTCTATTGACTTATGTTTTAGTAGAAATCAAGATTAATTTTCCCTCAAGGAAAGCTTTGTTTCGAACGAATAGGATCAATAACCTACTTGTTCTTTTCAACAATGGTCAATCTGGAGTTCTTCTATAATGGAATTTTAAAAATAGACATTAGCCTGATCTATCCTTAGCTAGGATTTAATATTTAACCAGTTCAGGGACGGTTAAAGTTCCATGTTTAGATTGTGGGACAGTTATATAATCACTAGGGGAAAGTCATACTAACATGAAGGTGCAATGATTATGATGTAAAAGTTATGGCACAATTGCATCATTCATTCCTTTTTTTTTTTTTTTTTTTTCATTTTCTCTCTGTCCTTTATAGTCCAAAAGTAATTGATGGTATTATAGAGAAACAGTGAGGAACCACTAACTAACCCAACCTGCACAAACCACCCAACACGAGTTCCTCAATCATCTGCTGAAAAGAGCACTTTCACACAAACTCAGGTATAGGACAATATGTTTCTCAGTAGTAATTAGGGGCAGCATCATGAGAGTCATACAAAATATGAAAGGTTTTATAAAATAGCAAAAATTAGAGGGGCGTGTGAAGCTTTCAAATTTGCAAGTGTAACACGTTTACTTATTACACGTTTAATTTAGCTCTATAGCAATTCTAACTCAGACTTGTTCTTTATTCCCAGTAGTGTCCCTCATTGTAGCCATTTATAATATTAAAAGCCTGTCAAAAAATTATAATCGCGCCACTGATGTATTGTCAAAGAAATATTTGAACATTAAATACATTTACAAGTCTGAACTTCTCACCTGTTTTATTACTAATCCTGAGAACTACATTTGTTGTAATAATATAATATAATATGGAGTACAGAAAAAATATAGTTAAGAATGATGTTAAATGAAAAAATATAATTTATTATTATAATGTTTCCATAAGAGTCTTACTCTTATGTTGTGTTTCCAAATACTCTTACTCACCCAGTCTGTTTGTTTCTACTGTTATAATAATTGTTAAAATTAAAAGTGCTACGTAACATGGTGTTATTAAAACCCTTGGTAGTGACAATACCTGGGGCCCCTTAACATTTTATTTATACCCCTTTTACACCAAAATCCTGGGTTCTACATAGGATAATGAACACGGTCTCTACCCATGGCAGTACGGTGGCTCAGTGAGTAGCACTATTGTCCCAGACCCGGAGCTGATGGGAATTGACTGCTGACTAAAATAAACCTAGTCTGTGTGTGTGTGTGTGTGTGTGTGTGTATGTGTGTGTGTATGTATGTATGTATGTGCTTGGGGACTTTAGTATGAAGCTCCAATAGGGACAGGGACTGATGTGAATATCTTGTGTTCTCTGTAAAGCTCTGCAGACAATTGGTGGCACTATATAGATAAGCGTTAATAATAATAAAAAGGAGTGAAGCCCCATAGGGCAGAACGATGATAAAAGACAGACTGGGGACTCATCCATGCAGCAGGTAAGTAAGGGGTTAATGAAGGGGAGTGAGTGGTTAGGATAGGGGAGGAACTTAGTGAGGTAGTATGTTATTGTTGGGGATTGGGGGGTTAGGAAAAAGGGGGGTGGTTAGGTTTGGATTTATAAGGGGATGTAGGGGAGGGGCTAGGTGTCGGAGTCTGACCACTCCCCAAACATGGCTGCTGCAGGCTATTCAAATGCAGGTAGTGTCTTAACAGAGACCTCCTGTGTACACATATAGCAAATGGATAGGGACTCACCTACAGGAGGTGCCTTGACGCTTGGCAGGTGAGCTTAAACCAATATAGCTATATTGTGAACTAAACCTCCTTTTTATTTATGTGCAGACACATAGTGTTATTTAATGTATGTTTGGAGCGCCGGACCTCTCTTGTTCCTTGTAATGCAAACATGTGCATAAAAGTCAGGGGTAATCTGCTAGCAACAGAAACAAAGGAAAGGAAATGCCCCAGCAACACTGCCATTAATCAGCAATAGACTATACCATTCTATCTGTAATATAAAATGCAGAAATGTCCATTACACATATTTGCAACATATGATAAGCCACCAGCCACCAACTTATTCCCAAAGGAAAGTTGTATAGTTCTGGTATTAGAGCAAGCAGAGATTACCACTATGCCAGCTCATTGTGGCAGAGCAGAGTAGGCAGAATTTCCAATTAATTTAGCATCTCCTCATCCTCTGCGCTGCCACACTAAAGGCCTCATTTACAAAAATCGTTTTTTTTCTGTCGAATTCAAATCGACAGAAATCGTTGCGATTTTCCGCGATTTTTTGGGAAAAATCGCTGTATTCACAAAGAGGCGCTTATCTTTGGTGATTTTAAATCCCCGTCGATAAGCGTCGCTTTAGAAAGGGTAAAATCGCTGTGCTTTTCTATAGAAAAGCACAGCGATTTCCCCGTTACGAAATCGACGTCGCTTACATGTTGAAAAAAAAAAACAGCACAGCATGGTTGTAAGGCTTAGCCTTGCTGTGCTGATAGAACTACAAGGGTCAGCATTGCTAAATATACAGGTGGCCACCCTGCAGTGTAACATGCTTTTATAGTGCCCGATAGTGTGTGCAGAAATATAAATAAATAATTCATACTCACCGGTAAGATGTTATCTGTCTTGGGAAGCCTTGCTGCATTTGCTGAAACTTCTTCAATTGATTGCAGTCACTGGTCCGGTTCTCTGGGCTCTTCTGGACTTGATCCTTCTTCCTCGGTGCTGCTCCTAATGACCATTTGGTCATTACACTGGTGCGTTTCTGACGTCATCTCTCATATAAAACATGTGACTACAGGGAGAGGAGCTCCAGCTCAGCTGCACCCACCCCCTCCTTGTGGTTAGTTACAGCCCTGCTCTTCCCGTCTGAATTCTCTATATAAAAACAACAAAGGGAAAAAAAATGACAAACAAAAAAATTGCACCAGTGCAGACCCGGGCCAGGCCCCGTGGTAATTAGTCCCCCCCCCCCTCGACGGCACTGCCTATAAGTACTAAAAAAAATGCAGCCTGTCTCCTTTCCCTTAGCAATAGTAAAGAAATCTGTCCAATTACTTTAGGTGTCTTTGTGAAAGACTTGGGTTGAAAAAGAACCTGGAACCTTTCACAATGCCACGCTACTCATGTGCGACCCGGGAAAAATGCCTCCCCCACCCACTTTCACTTAACTTCCTGCGTACGGAGGATTGGCACGCCCCTTCATACGTATCTCACTAATCACGGATTTGAAGTCTGTGCCTAATGATTTTCAGTGCTGAAATCCTACGTAGCTTGCCTAAAAAAAGTTACTATGCATGCGCAGTTTATCCGATCCTAAACATACGCACAGAAAAAGCAGCACTTTCTTAAATGTGAATCCAGTCCCTTGAGTGGAAGTTCATTCTAAGCATCCTCATTCAAGTAAATGAATATGCTTCAGTTTGTTATGTAGTTTATGAGGGATAAGATGCATAGCAACAGCAAGCATCATTTCTTCCTGTGGTGCTCATTGCCATTATTATTGCCTAGCACATGACAAACTGACAACAGTCTTGCAATGACCCCAATGTTCTGATGTTGGTTGACATAAAGCAAAAGTCAAAGTGGTGATGGATGAAACAAGTATATCATGGGATTGAAGATCAATAGAGATGTGCAGTGATGGAACACTGGTGAGAGACCCTAAAGTAAATTAGGGGCATTAGGGTCTTCTTGGTCAGGGTCAAAAGTAGAACAAACAATAACACACAATTTGTTCATATATGCAGAGACACTCAGACCCCAACATAAAAACACGTATCTATACAGTCATTTCTTGTGGAATAATATATAGTACTTGACTTATAATGTAATGATTCTTCTAATTAGAGTTTGTATGAACACATTGTCATTCTCAGTCTGTTAGGATAATGATAATGATCACATGACCCTTAAGTAGATGGTTAGAATAAAGCTTATGTTGCTGGTGCAGGTTTAACTGTGCTTTTATGGTGGGAGACCATACATCAGAATATATATATACTTTATTATTTTATATTATAGATTCAAAAGAAATGTGCGGAAAAATTACTTCACTGAAAGGGTGGTAGATAAGTGGAATAGCCTCCCATCTGAGGTGGTTGAGGCTAACACAGTAGAACAGTTTAAACATGCTTGGGATAAATATAAGGATATTCTTATAATGGATATTTCTTTATTAACACAGGCATTAGTAAAAATGCTGTCTATGTATTTTTATTGCTATAGACCGGAAGAGATTCCGGTGGGATTAATGGCAGCGAATGGGGTCTTTTAAAAGTAGAGACAACGAGATGCTATATGTTTATTTTCCTATACTAATTTTCCAATAAAGTTGAAAGTCTTGTTGTACAGCATATGCTTTAATAAACATTGATCGCTCTGTGTGCCATTGTATTTCGTACTGCCTTGGGAACTATTGACATTTAAATATTCCATTAGTTGTATTCCATTGACTGTATTGATTCATTCTTGCACAGAGAGTGTTTTTGACTATGCAATGGAGATATATAGGTCCTTAAACAGGATATACTTGTAATACGGTTTGTCTACTTACATAACAATTTATTTGGTGAGTTTAGAAGAAGCAGCAATGGGTGTAACCAAGTTGTATATTTTATTATTTTACATATTAACTTCTCTCTTAGGATCCAAGACTGGATACATGATTTTATGCAATCTTGTGAGTTTAAATCATTCTGACATCTCAAACAAAGGTCAAACACAGGCATATAATATTGATACATTAGTGTTTATTACCATGCTATTGGGGATTTATGAATTGATTTTCCATCCATTTTCCCAATATCCACAAAGTAATGCTTGACATTTGTTAAACAGGCAAAATCAAAGAAGCATAAAAGAGGCTTTTTTGGGTGTAGAAATGGTTATATCATAAACAGAATACATTTTTACATTCCTTCTCTTTTATATTACACTTTTCATCCCTTAGTCACATTGGGCCTGATCCAGGCCTACGCTGGCCGGTGCTACTTAAAAGCCGATCTACGCATGCACCGGGCAGATGTTGCCCAGCGTAGCTACGGCAATGCCCGATTATGGATCCGTCCATATCAGCAGCACCGTAGTAACGCTGGAGGGGGCCTCCCCCAGCGTTACTACGTTTAGGTAAGTGTAGGGAGGTGGGGGGAGGGAGGGTAATGAGGCTGGGAGGGCGGCATTATCATAGTAACACCGTCGTCCCAGCGTAGTTACACTCCCTTACACATGCTGAAGTTAGGGTAGCTTTCAGCCAGCGTAAGGGAGTGTAAATACGTTCTAAGCAGGGGGAGTGTCGGGGGAGTCCACATGGAAGAGGAGGTCCAGATCTGGAATTCCACATGGAAGAGGAGGTGTACTTCCCTGTCACTTCCCTCTCTCTCTCGTGTCCAGAACCTACCCTAACTTCTCTGCATGGGTCTGCGTCCATCTAAACACAGATCCGTGCGGAACTGATGATCGCTGCCCTAGCACTTAATTAACATGTTTATGTCTGATGGGGATTATGCATGCAGAAAACAAGTGACGCACCCCTTCAACCTAATTGTGTTCCGTATGCTGGGGGATCCGTAGCGTAACATCTGGCGTGACCATGCGCAGATGTTACTTTTTAGTGGACTTACTTACTGAAAAGCTTTGCATAAGTTCCCTAACGTTCATAGGGGATCAGAATCTAATTAACTTTCTACTACTAATATCACCCATGTATGTGCTTGATATATATATAGTAATGGATCTAGTGGGATCTCATACACTCAGCTTAGTAAACTTAAGATTTTGAGCTGACAAGACTGAAATATATTAACCAGGGTTCTGAAATTACCATCAATGGGTTTAAATGACTAAAATGGAAGTACATTGACATACAGTAGTTCACAAAGGTATACTGATATACAGCAAAGGCAAAAGTGAGGTCCAATCCACATAACACAACCACTATGCATATAGGGTATAAAATCCCTGTTGTTTGTTGTACTTCCTCCATCAGATAAAAATCCATACCAGAGGGAGATTTAATGCCATTAGGAAAGTTCATATTCCTATGGCAGAGAGCTGGTGGAAGAGATTGTAATTCATATTGAAGATAGTGTGCATTATCATCAGAAGTATATATTATTCTGGCCATTGTAGAATAATAAAATTAATATGATGGAGACAAGTATATTATTGAATATAGCTGCAGGTTGGACTATCTGAATACTTCTTAAAGACTAATGTAGTACTGGACTTAGGGAGGTACTAAATGTACGATATTTCAACTGCACAGGGCAGTGTATAGTACAGAGGGAATTATGACTTTCCATCTGAACAGTTTTGCAGCTGGCTTATTGTATTACAGTAAAATAAATGCTTTTGTTCAATATTCAGAAAGCCAATGTAGTCATCCAAGGAATAAGTGACCAGAAAACAAAGTGTATTTCTTTCCATCAATAAAGCAGTAAGCATTCTTTATTTTTTATCCATGCATCGTACTTAGGGTAAAACATCCCCTCGAGACTGCACACTTGCATTTGAAAAAGCTGCAAATAAGAGAAAACAGGCGCTCTGAGATTACATTTGACAGGTCATTTTCTAATCGTGTCATTTTAAAACATTACTTTTTTTAATGGATGTCTGGAAAGTACATTGTAAATATATATTTTTTGTACTCCTTGTTCATCAAATTGAAGCTTAGGGAGAGATGTGTATTGACTGACATTCATAGTAGAAAGTAATACTTTCAAGTTACTTTTCCTGGAGTCTTTGTGTGATTTAAAGTTATTAATTTGTGGAGGAAGCATTGCTCTCTAGGATATACCATTTGTCTGTGTCTTAAAATATTCACCTTGTTTCTTTTTCCTGTCATTAAACATTCTGGTATAAGTTTAATAAGTATATAGTATTTGGTTGTTTCGTAGTTTTGGTTTCATAGCTTTAAGAAGATATTTGAGAAATATATTGTGTTGATGACTTCTTCCTGTACAAGGCCACGATTTGTACGATTAGATAGAAGAGGGTAGGATGTAAATCCTCAGTACATACCTCCCAACATTTGAGAATTGTAAAGAGGGACAAATTTTCGTGGCCTGGTAGAAGGGGTGTGTCTTGTACTGCCCAGTGGGCGTGTCTGGGGAAAGTGGGTGTGTCTGACATGCCCAGATAGTGGGTCTATTGCATGCCTCTTTTAATAATTTAGCCATCCATATGTCTGCCCCTTATTATTTGTCCAGCTTCCAAATGTCAGCCCCTGTTTATACATCCAGCCTCCATATCTGCCCCTTTATTATTTGTCCAACATCCATGACTGCCTATTATGTTCAGCATCCATATGTCTTTCTCGTCTTTATTTGTCCAGCCTCCATATGTCTGGCCCTTTATTAAATGTTGATATAGCCAGCCTCCCTGTCTGTCCCTTATTATTATTGCCAGCCTCCCTCTCTGTCCCTTATTATTATTGCCAGCCTCCATGTCTGCCCCTTATTATTATTGCCAGCCTCCATGTCTGCCCTTTATTATTATGTCCAGCCTCCATGTCTGCCCCTTATTATTATGGGCTGCCTCCATGTCTGTCGCTTGTTATTAAGGCCAGCCTCCATATTTCTGCCCCTTATTATTATTTGTCCAGCCTCCATGTCTGTCCCCAGTTGCCGGGACAGACTCAATCTGCCCCCTATTGCCAGCCTCATGTCTGGCCCCTATTGCCAGTGCCAGGCTCCATGTCCGCCCCCAAAAGCCAGTGCCAGCCTCCATCTGCCCCCTTAATACCAGCCTCCACCTGCCCACTTAATGCCAGCCTCCACCTGCCCCCTTAATCCCAGCCTCCATCTGCCCCATTTAATGCCAGCCTCCATCTGCCCCCTTGATGCCAGTCTCTATTTGCTGCCATGATGCCAGCTTCCATTTGCCCCTTTATTGCCAGCCTCCATCTGCCCCCTTATTGCCAACCTCCATCTGCCCCCTTAATGCCAGCCTCCATCTGCCCCTTAATGGCAGCCCCCATATACCCCAGCCTCCACCTGCCCCCTTAATGCCAGCCTCCACCTGCCCTCTTAATACCAGCCTCCATCTGCCCTCTTAATGCCAGCCTCCATCTGCCCTCTTAATGCCAGCTTCCATCTGTCCCCTTAATGCCAGCTTCCATCTGCCCCCTTAATGCCAGCCTCATCTGCCCCATTAATGCCAGCCTCATCTGCCCCCTTAATGCCAGCCTCATCTGCCTCCTTAATGCTAGCCTCCATCTGCCCCCTATTGCCAGCCTACATCTACTAATATATGCCAGTGCCAGCCTCTATCTGCCTGCCCCCTATTGACAATGCCAGCGTTCATCTGCCCCATATGCCAGTACCTGCCTCCATATCTGCCCCTATTGTCTGTGCCTGCCTCCAAGTCTGCCCCCAAATTAATTGCTAGTGCCAGTCTCCTTATGCTCCCTATTGCCAGCTGCCCCCAATTACCAGCCTCCATCTGCCCCCTATTGCTAGCCTCCATCTGCCCACTTATGCCAGTGCCTGCCTCCATCTGCCCCCTATTGACAATGCCAGACTTCATCTACCCTATATGCCAGTACCTGCCTCCATGTCTGCCCCTAATGTCTGTACCTGTCTCCATGTCTGCCCCCAAATTAATTGCCAGTTCCAGCCTCCTTTTGCCCCCTATTGCCAGTGTCAGCCTCCAATTATTTGATGCCTGCCCCCATTGTCAGCCTCTGCTCCCAATTGCCAGTGCCAGACCCTATTTAATTTATTTACTTAACTTTGAAGTCTTGCTTCCTCCGCGGCGCTCGCACGTCTTCCCTCTTCCTCTGTCAGGTGGTGTCTGCTCTGCAGCTACGTGACAGAGCACAGGACACGTAATACAGGGCTCCCTGTAGTACCAAAACTCCTACAGGGCTCCCGTTGGTGCCCTGTCTTACGTGTCCTGTGCTCTGCAGAGTCCTGCCGCGTATAACACGGCAGGTCTTTAAAAAAAAAAAAGAAAATTTGTCCCGAGAGTCTGATCTCTCGGGACATGTTCTGGGGCGGGTGGGACAGTGGGACAGTCCCCCGAAAGCATACCATAGAAGGTGTAAGTGTGTTGAGGGAAAAAGAAGGAGAAAGAGAAGCAAAACCTGGTGTATTTTGTTGTTGAACAGTTGAAATAGTTGTATAACATTGTATTAACATAAGTGTTTCCTGCATGTATGATAGCATCAGAATGCCAAGCGGGGTCAAGCAGTAACAGTAGGCAGATGCCTTCAGGAAGAGGAAGAGAAGGAAAAGAACACAAGAAATGACAGAGAGCATTACCAGTGATTGTGAAGAAAAGAAAATGTAAGATATATTCACAAACCCTACATCTTTTTTCTTAGGACTATATTCAAGCTTAAGAAGCTGCAGCTTTAGGTACATAGATTGAGAACGTGCAGTATTTAAAGACTGCATATACATTAGGAAGAAGATAGAGGACACGGCAGCCTCTGGGCGTATATAAAAAGAGTGGAAGGGGGAGGTATGGGGTGGAGCCAGGGAGGGTGGGGTAGGGTCACATGGGTGCCACAATAAAAACAATATAAAAAATAAATAAAAAAGATATACTTACCTAATATGGTGGCACCGGTTCCCAGCATCACTCACTCCACCCGGCTCTCTTCTCACTGAATGTCAGACCTGACCTCATCACGTCTGACATTTTTAGTGAGGAGCGTGCAGAGAGGAACCTAAAGACTGAAGAAAGAGAAGAAACAGAATAAAGAAGGTCAAGTAAAAGGTAAGTAATGGGAGGCACAAGCAGGGTGAGCATAAAGTGGGATACTGTTAGGAGTTGCCAGCTTCCCTGCCTGGCCGTTACTTACCTTCCTCCTGGCATCCGTCCCCGCTCGCCGTCTATTGCGCTGCCCGGGTCCTTTGCTCCACAGGTCTCGTCGGCGTGTGTTGGCTGTGCACGCACGCTGCTGCATCTCCCTGAGGGCGCGCGTCTTCCTTCTGTTTTTTGTAAACAGACTCTTCTGCGCCCTCTAGCGCCCAGCTAATCACATTGCCACAGTTCAGCCAATCACAGTTTCTCATAGTCTATTTAAACCTGTTCTTTCTTTAGTTCCCTGCCGGTTATAGACTCTGCCTGTCAGAATTTTGACCTGCTACTCTTGTGTGCCTAGTGCCTTGCCTCTGTGCTTGCCTAGTAAATTTGATTCTTGCTAGCCCTCTTGCCCTGCCATTGTACCTTGCCTACCCAGTTCCTAGTGTGTTTCTTATTCCTTATTCTTCCTCCTTATCGTGTACTTACCTGCCCTTTTATCCAATACTTACCTGGTCGCTTGTGCTTGTATCTCCTCGGAGACTCTGTGTGCCTGCTGTGAGTTAGCCCTAGTCCGTCAAGTCTTGTCCCGTGATCCGCTTCCGTCCTCAGTACCTTGTTTTTTGTTTGTTTGTCTCCGGTAGGTACCTACCTACCGGTTCTGCTCCTTCTTAGTCGTTGTTCTTGTCCTCTGACGGTTCACTGTGGGGTGTCTTTACTTCCTTTTCCGACGAGTCCAGTACCTTTTTGCTTGTTTTTTGTTTGTTTGTCTCCGGTAGGTGCCTTCCTACCGGTTCCGCTCCTTCTTAGTCATTGTTCTTGTCCTCTGACGGTTCACTGTGGGGTGTCTTTACTTCCTTTTCCGACGAGTCCAAGTTCAACAGGGGACGACCACGCCGCCAGGGGCCGCGCAGTCCATCCCCACCATTAGGGGCTCTGGTGAAAACCACCTGGTTGGTAAGACTCCGGACCACGGAAGTTTGCTCGTTTCAACTCTGTGGGATCTTTTTAGGGATCACTCCGGTTCCTAACAGGTAAACCCGGAGTATTCCTCCTGGACCACTCCGGTTCCTTTGGGGTAAGCCCGGAGTATTCATAACAGATACAAGCAGGGTAAGCATGAATAGGGGCACAAGGTCATTATAACAAGTGCCTGGATGGCGCCTAACTCACCCTCGGTGTGGCAATGGTTCTCCATAGTCAATGCTACGGTACAACATGAACGTTACCACAAGGCTGTATCACAATATATGGGCTATGTAGTATGACTCCATTTTGGTATTCCTCTGATTAATGCCAGTGCCTCACCTTGTATGTATTCTACTACAGTAATTTTGGATTGTTATTTTACAGTTATTTTTCTTTTTACTCTACTCTTACTGTGTACTATGTGATCACTACAGCTAATGACTTGGGGTTTTGTATTTACGAGGGGATGGGTTGTTTGGTGCTGGACCCACCTATACTGTACGGGTATCTGCACTGTGGGTTGATACTTTGTTTTTGTATGTTTTATAAATTCTATTAATAAAAATCTTACTGAAATAAAAATAAATAATGAGTCCACTTGGAAAGATGAGGATGTGTCCAGAGCGGTCACCTGATTTTCTCTGTGAGCCATGGATCTAGCGTCCGTAACTACAGCGTAGTTATGGATGAAGGGGCAGCCAGCTCCGGAACTATGCTCTAGTAGTTACGGAAGCTGGGGGCAGGGGGGGGAGTTAAGGTAGCCTTCATCTGGTAACTTTGTGTAACTACAGTCACACAGGGGGAGTGTTGGGGGAGTACACCAGAGCTACGCTGCCCATACTTATGGCCAGCGGGCCGGCGTAGCTCTGGATCAGGCCTTTTGGCCTCAATAGTTATTACTTTGTAGATTAGTTCTACAAATGCTCTAATTCCATCCAAGCAAATCATTTTAGATATCTAAGCAAATCATTTCTTTAGATTTTTTAGCAGTTGCACTTCATAACGTATTCCACTTCGAACTCATTGCTATTTGTCATAAACAGATGTTGGCTTACATATTAATATAAAAGCCTACTGCTGTTTTCTACAGACACTGTAAGTGAATACAAAAGGTTTAATATAAAGTTGTCATATTTTTTTTTACCAGGGTTTACATAACAGGTTGTCTTGATAAATGGCACAGTGTCTGTGGTTTTTAAAAGACCATATGGTATGACTGCTGCCCAGTCTGTTCTTGTACTGCAGAACATTTTAGGAATCAAAAGATGTTTTCCTAAAGTTAATTAGAGATGCAGCAGCAGTCTTGGGTTAGGTCATTTTTCCTGTCTCCTGTGTCCAAAATTAAGTTCATACAGTCAGGCAGTCTTTATTTCTTTTTGTGGTGTTGAAGAAGCGTTTTGTTAAAGAGATTATCTTATTGTAAGAGCAGAAAAGGAATGTGCACGGGCCTTGCAGGACTCACCTTGCACCTTGCTGCTGTGGAAATGTGTGAATATAAAGTAGGGCCAGCACGAACAGCCCTTTTTGAAAGGGCCGTATCATACCATTAAATTTAGAATATTTTCGGAAATCGGTAGCCTCGAGGAGGTGAAGCAATCGCTGTTCCCAGGACCAAAAGCCTATGCTGCAAATTACAATTATTTTATCCTTACCTTAGGACTCCCCTTCCACTACCCTAACCATCTACTCCCTGCAGCCTAACCCTAAGACTCCTCTTACCAATGCCTCACCATAAGACTCCCCTTCCACTACCCTAACCCTCTACTCCCTGCAGCCTAACCCTAAGACTCCTCTTACCAATGCCACACCTTAAGACTCCCCTTCCACTACCATAATCCTCTACTCCATGCAGCCTAACCCTAAGACTCCTCTTACCAATGCCACACCTTAAGACTCCCCTTCCCATATCCTAACCCTAAGGCTCCCCTTTCATTACCCGAACTCTAACCCTTTCCGGTGGCTTCTGCTGCCGCAGGTCCGGTCCTATTTTTAAAAAAAAATAAAAAAAATGGCTGCCTTTCGAAAAAGAGACAGACGAAGAATTAATTAGATTAAGAACAGCAATATAGAATGTGTGTTTTTTTAACCTTTATTTCCAAAAACAATAAAGCAGTAGAAAATCTATTTCTTACCTTACATTACAGTATACTACCCTGCACTTGTACAACGTATATATGTTGAGCTTGGCTGCTTTGTGTCCGTACTCTAAGTGCCACCATCCAAAGGTATCACTTCATGTGGATTCCACACAGCGCACCCATAATTTGCACGTGCATGCAGAGTAAGCATTTACACATTCCACATAACTATGGAAGAACCATGGTTGATTAAAATGCACGTACAACTGCAGTGAGCCTAACTGGGAGGAAGGGAGGAAGGGAGGGAAGGATGATAAACCATGTTGTAGGTGAGGATAAATGGTAATCCTTGTCACATGACCACAGAACCCTCTCTTCAACCTTGGAGCACATGCGCCCTGAGGTCAATAGACCCATCTAAGTACGCACACCAAGGGCCAGATTTACTAAACTGCGGGAAATGAAAAGTGGAGATGTTGCCCATGGCGAGCAATCAGATCTAACTGACATTTTCTAGTATGTAATAGGAAAGTGAGAGCTAGGCAACATCTCCACTTTTCCTTTTCCGAAGCTGAGCTTAGTAAATCTGGCCCCATAATTCACCTCCAACCTTTGGGGAAATATCAAGAGGAACAGCAACCACAGAAGACACTCACCCATAGAAACCTTGTGATTGGCTTCAGGCCGATGCCCATGTTTTGCCAGCAGAACCCCAGGATGTTATCTAAAATATGGTGCCCAGTTCCTTTCCTCTTACAATGACTTTTAATGTAACTGTCTTGCTTCATTCTAGATATGTGTGCAACCATGCATGACCTCTAAAGCCCTGCTCGCTTAAGCAAGCTTGTAATGAGTGACAACTTCAAGTACAATGCATAGAGAAAATAACCAACCAGACACAAAGATTATTATGGATTTTATTCATTTGGAAATTAAGGCGTGTCTCATTGCTAAGCAGATTACTTTCTTGCATGCACTTAATAGGATTGCCCCTTTACAAGTGACAGGTTCACTCATTAATGACTATTCCTTTGCCACATGCATTTAGATTTAATATCTTGATAACCTGCCTGTCTTTTGACAAGTATAAAGCTGGTAGGTTTATCACAGGAGAATCAGGATGACAAGGTTCATGAGCTAATGGGGTGGCTGGCAAGTGAAGTGTAAATGTGTAAATCTGTTTTTATTTGCAAGCGCCGATACGAGGTGTTGAACAGCCATCACATTGATGTGAAGTCAAAGCTAAGAGCTTGTCAGAAAGTACTGTCACTCACTCCCACCCACCAGCTCTCACTTGAATAGGTAATTCCTGCCAGTGATATGCATCTTACCCCTCCTTTATAGGAGTGTCTGGCTTGAGCGACATAACTGAGATGCTAGCTAAACACATTTATGCAATAGCAGACAATCCAATGTATTCCCTGGGTCCTGCATTCAACTGAGGGACCAGACAAAACCTGTGATGTTCTGTAGAGCACAGTAACAGACCTCTCATAAAAACACACTTTACAGAAAATAAGTTTTGCCTTTTGTAAGAAGCAGCTGAGAGTACTTACTATGAAAACTAATGTTGCATCTCACTTTCCTCATAGAAGCCCTTTGTAATGATGTTGACAAATAGCATCTGATGCTCAAATTAGAGTAAAGGAGGGTAATTCAGCTTCCAACTTGGGGCTAAAGTTAAGCTGCGGAAAAGGAAAAGTGGATATGTTGTTGTTCTCAGGTATGCAATAGGACAGTGATGGCTAATCTTTCAAACTTGGTGTGTCAGAATTCGGAAAAAATCTAGCTTACCTCGGGTGGCGTGTCACTTCTAGAAATATCCATAATTGTGTGATATTTGCAGCCCTAGTAAAGAAAGAGTTACTTTCTTTACATTTTTAAGTGCCTTTGGCACTTTTTGCTCCCTTTGGGCCTGATCCAGCGCTACGAAAATTCGCACGACGGGCGAATGCGAACGTTCGCTCGGGCGTATCAGCGTACACGCCCCTAACACTCCCATAGTAAAGTCCCTGCTTACGGCGGCTATACCCTACACTGGGTACGCCCGTCGGCCGTACGAAAATTCGCAGAAAATACGCTGAGCGTACGGGCTTAGCACGCCCATACTGTACAATTTAAATGGCTATCCCCGCCTCCCTGTAGTAAAACGGGCGCCCAGCCGACCATCGTAAAAAAAATACGCCCCGCGAGCGAAAAATACGCTAACAATACGCCCGCTATTCGCTCATGACGCTCGGGCGACCGGAAGCTGTCATACTGGGCATGCGCGTTGCGAATTTTTTGCCGAATTTTCGCATACGCTCGTCGTACGCTCGCTTGCGATCGTTGCTCTGGATCAGGCCCTTTATTACTTCCCAGCCTTTTTGCCCTTTTGTGCCCAGCCTTTTTGCCCCCTTTATTAGTGCCCAACCTTTGTGCCTAACCTTTTTTCTCAGCCTTTTAGTGCCAAGCCTTTTTGTGGCCAGTTTTTTAGTGCCCAGCCTTTTTGCGCCCAGCCTTTTGCCCAGCCTTTTAGTGCCTAACCTTTTTGCTCAGCCTTTTAGTGCCAAGCTTTTTAGTGCCCAGCCTTTTTGTGTCCAGCCTTTTTGTGCCCAGCCCTTTTGCCCCCAGCCTTTTAGTGCCCAGCCTTTTAGTGCCCACCATTTTTGCCCAGCCTTTTTGCCCAGCCTTTAAGTGCCCAGCCTTTTTGAATAATTTAAACTTACCTCTGCTTTCTGCTCACCTCCGCGGCGCACTTTCTCTTCCTCCCGCTCTGACGCTGAATGACCTAGGTCACACAACGTCACTCACTGTGTCCTAGGCTGCAGCATCTGATTGGATCATTCTGATCCAATCAGGTGCTGCAGGGGGGAGAGGCAGTATCAACCATGTCCCCTGCAGCTGATACCGCTCCCCCCCACCCCGCTGATCGCCGCTGCTGCTGACCGCAGCCGCCACCACAATCAGAAAAACCTATTACACCGTCAAAGGCCAAGACATTTAGACTGCGTGTTAGTCAAAATGTCTTGGCGTGTCACCTCTGACACACGTGTCATAAGTTCGCCATCACTGCAATAGGAAAATGAGAGCTGGAATCTTATTGGTTGCTATGGGCAACATCTCCACTTTTCTTTTTCCGCAGCTTAGAAAATTTAGCCCTCGATCTCAACTTCATCTTGAAGAGGTCGTTCTCACCTATAACTTCATGCAATACCCCTTACAAACCTAGGGCTTGATCCAGGATTTATAGCAAATTTCATAGGTTAGCCTCTGTTGCTATCCTGTAGTCCATATGTGCGAGGGGAGTGCACAATCCCTGCACCCTGCCTTAAGTTTTCTGATGCACAAGGCCCACAGACAAAATGCAAGCTCTTACATAAGGGCTTAGCCAGGCCTGTGTATTTGTTATCTTGTACGTATGGTGAGTGTGCTCACCTTGCAGGTGGAAATATATTTCCACACTGGAATGCATCAGTCAGCTGCGTTCCAATTACTAGGATGTGAGCTTGTACATGGAGGACAAATGTACAAATCTAAAGGCAGTGCAGACTTGCAGTTTTACTGTCATTTTCCTTCGTGCTGATTGGTTCAACCAAATACTTCTGAGGACTGGAAAATCATTGTTTTTTGTAACAAATTGTAATTTTCATTATGATCATCTCTAATGCCTATTTAGATTGTGTTTTCATATCATGTTGTCATGTTAATTCACTCTTCTTATTAGTACTGTATAGGGATTTATCAAGATAATAACAGATCTCCTTTTAACAGCAAAAAGGGTTAATCATTACCTTGTTAGCTCAGCTATCCCTCTGCTGACTTGGACACTGAGTTTAGCAGACGAGGATTAAATGGAGTGAGGAGCAGTTCCATTAAGAAGTCGTTTCAGATCCCTTGCCTTCTATTTAACTTTCCATTAAATCTTCCATCTGGCTTTCAATCTGCTTTTATTTCCTATTTTCCCCTCTGTCCAGCGGTTATATTCTTACATCTCAAGCAAATACATTTAGCAATAGACATTTAGAAATAGTTCTGACATTAAAAAAATAAGGGAAACTGAACTATACAGTCTGACTATGAATGTCAAATAATATGACAAATAAGAAAGAGACACCACAGCTGCCTAAAAGGAATCATGACTATAACTGTGTGTCATAATATGTGATTAAAGATAATGCATTTATAGAACCCTCAGGAGTGCATTGACCAAAATGTATTTATGTCCCATACTTCCTGTGCAGACCCCAGCCAGAACGTGCCTAATTGCATGTGCTGTATCATGGGTCAACTAACTGCTCTGAATAGACCATTCCTCCTCTTCCCCCACTCCCGAAATTCGGACATATGTCCCGATATCCTGAGAGAGCAGTGGCCATGTGTTTATGCAAATCATGGCCTCAAGTCCCAACCTCCTATATGTTAATTCATAGTTGTCAACTCTCCATTAATATCAGGGAGACTCCCTGAAGATTGGGTGATCTCCCTGACTCCCTGAAGTGTTTGGTAATCTCCCTGATTCTAATTTCATCCATTGAGGTCTATGGAGATGACCAATTTCATGGAGGCCAAGATGTAATGAAGGAATCTTGTTAATCAGCTGCAGCGTCACTTTTAGCTTTTCTATAAAGACAGTAATGAAAGTATTCACTGACAATTTAATAATCCATAAATACTGACATTTTTATTGTAAAATAGTTTTCCTGGCGGTGCTAGATACACCTATGGGTGAAGCTATTTACAGGACACACCTCTTTGGCGCTACTGGACACACCCCTTTGGTGCAACACCTTGATAGTGCTCTCACAATCACCCTGATATTCATTTGCAAAAGTAGGCAACCATGTGTTAATTCCTAGGACCGGATACAGAGTTGCGCATCCGTGTGAAAATCACACAGATGCGCAGCATTTTTGAGCAACTGCGTATGCGCAAAAAGCGCAAGGAAGTCGTTTTGCTGGCAGAATTTAGTGTATCCGCCAGCATACGAATCCGCCTGCAAAAAGGGGTGTTCCACAATATTTAAATGAGAAAAGGGTGAGTTTTTCTTAGTTAAATATTCCGTGCAGGGCAGCTGCCACCATCTCAGGGATGGTGTAAGTGTAAGGCGTAAGCGCACCCGAGCCGCCAAAAAAAAAGAAAGTAGTTAGAAAAAAAAGGAGGTTTAGTAAAAAGATAACCCCTTCCCTCTCCTGACCCGCCGCTGCAACCTATGTAAATAAATAAAGTACTGCCCGACAGGGCATGCTGCCGCAAGTAGAACTACAAGCATGAATGACAAGGAATGCTTGCACTAATAGAACTACTATCAGCAGCATGTCCTGCTATCCAGGGCACACTGCGACAAATAGCGTGCCATGGCCATTACTTACAATTATAAAAAATACTCTGCCCACATAAAAAATACATTAAACATGCCCATATGTGCCCCCCCCCCAAAAAAAGAAAGAAAGAAAATATGTCCCACATCCCTGTGCCCTTCCTAAAAAATATACCGTGCCCACATAATTCAATGATTAAACATGCCCACATGCGCACCAAAATAAAATAAAGTCCAAGATCCCTGTCCCTATCACAAAACAACAAAACAGTAACCAGATACTACAAAAATTAAAAATGTCCCTCAAAAATATAAATATTAAAAAAGTGCCCAATATAATTGTCCCCGTACTGCCCAAAATCAGTGTAATGTCCTCAAATGAAATGACCAAAAATGCCCATAAAATGCCCCAAAAATAAATAAATACTTGCCTGCTCTGATGGGGGTCCAGTCTTACAAGCTATTAATCCAGGGGTTGGCCTTGGCAACAAAAAAACCCTATAGAGATGATGCAAACTATGTCCTGCACGCAGGACATCCTCTGCCAGCGTGGGAAATAACGATTTACATCGTGATATTTCCAAATATTCCCAAGCTGGCAGAGGGTATAAGTACACCCCAATGACAGTACACCTGTCATTAGCCCATTAGGGTTTTTTTTGTTGCCAAGGCCACCCCCCGGATTAAATGATTACAAGACTGGACCACCATCAGAGCAGGTAAGTATTTTTTTAATTTATTTTTGGGCCATTTTATGGGCATTTTATTTGAGGACACTACATTGATTTTAGGCAGCATGGGGACAATTATATTAGGCACTTTTTTTTTTATATTTATATTTTTGAGGGACATTTTTAATCTTTGTAATATCTGATTACTGTTTTGATTTTTTTGTAAAGGGACAGGGAGGTGCGCATAAAAATCGGCTCCCGTCTAACGCAGGGCGTGAATGTAAATTAATTGGGCCCAATGAATAGTAGGATTGATGGGCAGGGGGTGGGTTTCAGGACACAATTTGCATAATATGGCTATTCACTCATGTTTTGTTTGCATTACAGGAGAACAACAGGGTTCCAATAATTCAGTATCCAGTCAAATAGCAACACCAGCAACTGTAGATAGGTAAAGCAGAAAGATCAGAGGAGGGTATTGGGTCTGTTATCTGTCCCACACCTATCGGTACAGTCTTTATGATAGTGCTTACTGTTATACTAATAAGATGGGATAGTGTGCAGCTTTCAATAGTGTTTCCAGTATTTTCTCTGCATTTGAGGTTTAGTGGCTGGTAAATGTTACCTATATAGGAAGGGAAGAATGAAAAAGGTCCAGAAGTATTAAATGCTAACACAATGGTTTAAAATAGACCGTAGAACGTCAGCCCCTGGACCATGGTTGCCGATTTTCCCGGAATGTGTGGTTATAGTATGTGAGTTGGGGGTAATGGTAATAG
>WWET01003826.1:78765-98764 GCA_011038615.1 Limnodynastes dumerilii | reverse complement strand
CTAAACAATCCTAAATCAAACTTTCACTTTTTAATACTTTGTTGCAAATCCTTTGAATTACATTACAGCCTGAAGTCTGGAACGCATAGACATCACCAGACGCTGGGTTTCATCCCTGGTGATGCTCTGCCAGGCCTCTACTGCAAATGACTTCAGTTCCTGATTGTTCTTGGGGCATTTTCCCTTCAGTTTTCATCAAGTAGCCTGAAGTCTGGAACGCATAGACATCATCAGATGCTGGGTTTCATCCCATGCTCTGCCAGGCTTCTACTGCAAATGTTTTCAGTTCATGCTTGTTCTTGGGGCATTTTCCCTCAGTTTTGTCTTCATTAAGTGAAATGCATGCTCAATCGGATTCAGGTCAGGTGATTGACTTGGCCATTGCATAATATTCCACTTTTTAGCCTTAAAAAACTCTTTGGTTGCTTTTGCAGTATGCTTCGTCCATCTGCACTGTGAAGCGCTGTCCATTGAGTTCTGAAGCATTTGACTGAATATGAGCAGATAATATTGCCCGAAACACTTCAGAATTCAAGCTGCTGCTTTCGTCAGCAGTCGCATCATCAATAGATACAAGGGAACTAGTTCCATTGGCAGCCATGCATGCCCACGCCATGACACTACCACCACCATGCTTCACTGATGAGGTGGTATGTTTTGGATCATGAGCAGTTCCTTTCCTTCTCCATACTCTTCTCTTCCCATCACTCTGGTACAAGTTGATCTTTGTATCATTTGTCCATAGGATGTTGTTTCAGAACTGTAATGGCTTTTTTACATGTTGTTTGGCAAACTCTAATCTGGTCTTCCTGTTTTTGTGGCTCACCAATGGTTTACCTTGCGGTGAACCCTCTATATTCACTCTTGTGAAGTCTTCTCTTGATTGTTGACTTTGACACATATACACCTACCTCCTGGAGAGTGTTCTTGATTTGGCCAACTGTTGTGAAGGGGTTTTTCTTCACCAGGGAAAAAATTCTTCTGTCATCCACCACAGTTGTTTTCCGTGGTCTTCCGGGTCTTTTGGTGTTGCTGAGCTCTCCGGTGCATTCTTTCTTTTTAAGAATGTTCCAAACAGTTGATGTGGCCACACCTAATGTTTTTGCTATCTCTCTGATGGGTTTCTTTAGATTTTTCAGCCTAATGATAGCTTGCTTCACTGATAGTGACAGCTCTTTGGATCTCCTATTGAGAGTCGACAGCAAAAGATTCAAAATGCAAATGTCACACCTAGAATCAACTCCAGACCTTTTACCTGCTTAATTGATGATGAAATAATTAGGGAATAGCCCACACGTCCATAAAATAGCTTTTGAGTTGATTGTCCCATTACTTTTGGTTCCTTCAAAAGTGGAAGGCACATATAGAAATTGTTGTAATTCCTACACCGTTCACCTGATTTGGATGTAAATACCCTCACATTAAAGCTGAAAGTCTGCAGTTAAAGCACATCTTGTTTGTTGCATTTCAAATCCATTGTGGTGCTGTATAGAGCCCAAAATATGAGAATTATGTTGATTTCCCAATATTTATGCACCTGACTGTATGTGTGTGTGTGTGTGTGTAAACAATAAGGTAGAACAGGGAGTGCCAAATAGTGCATTATAAAACATTTATTTCCATTAAAGTTAAAACATTTGTGATTCTTACCAGATGTCAGTAAAAACAGGCATGTAATAAATAGAAGGGTGTCTTATCACCAGATCTCTTCACTCCTTGCAGTTGACCAGTGTCCCAGTCTATCTCATAAGTGTTACAGGAGGAATAAGTAGAGACATCAACAATCTGTGGGAAACCCAATAAATATATACTGTCACTCCTCAGTAAATGATTAGCTGCTTGTGGTGCTCTTCGATATGAGAAGGAACAGGCAATGGAGAGTTGAAGTTACTCACAAGACTCAGATACAAATTGTGCTAATACACTATATAGGCTATTTATTTAGAATCTGTCACCAATGTTTAAATTGCTGGATGCAATATTCTTTAAGGTATACACAAAGGAAAAACCAACAACAAAATCCTCACATTTAAACCCTAAACAAAAAAAGAGTAAATATGTCCACCATGTCCACCACTGTGCTTTCTCTGAACCGGAAACTGTCTCACCTGATGCTCTGGTTGTCATCAATGTTAAAATTAAGTTGAAGAGCAGGGAAAAGCAGTGTAATGTAAGCAAGAAGGCCTGGAATAAATAAATAAATAAGTAAATCTAAAGGAGAATCAAAATCACTATAGAAAAGCCTGATAAATGGTATAAGCAAACCAATAATAATGCAAAAAAGACAAGGGCCCGGATCCAGAACTACTAATTTGCTGAAAGATAGCTACTGCGCATGCGTAGTAGCTATTGTACGCAATCAACGTATCGATACGTAGATTGCGTACAATAGCTACTGCCGGCCGTAGTTCTGGATCCGGCCCAAGGTCTATATGGAATAAGAAACATACTAGAGGTAGTTGTCCATTCAGACCCAAAAGAGTGACAGCCCTGAGCCTGTAAATCCAAAAGCTTTTTGGCCATAAGAGCATACCCTCACTATCAGCATACCCCATTAATCTTAAGTCATTCAGAGAGTGCCCTATACGGAGTCAATGCCTTGCTACTGGCTGTTCATTTGCCCTTCCATCCAATGCTGCCTTGACTACAGAGCAATGTAGTGCCAGTCTTTCTATCTTATAATTTTGTCCGCATAGAGAAATCCACATGGGCACCAGACTGCATATACCACAAACTTGCTGGTACAGGTAATGATATGTTCAATAGGGAATACCTGTTTGGTCTGGGGATGGATGAAATTATGGCCGATGTCTATGTGGCTACATGTAAGACATCCCGAGTATCTGTAGCAACTAGGTTTTCTGGACAATAACTTTTCCCATATTTTAACTGGTGAGCTCCACATATCATTTTTAAAGCTTACATTTTTGAGGTTGTTCCCTCTAGTGTGGCTTGTAAAGAATGAAATGGGTATCAGAGATGGCAAAGAGGGATTTGTCACAGTTATGGACCAGAGTGACCTGGCAGCACGCTTGTGAAAGAAACTTAAGTGATCATAATGGGTCATGACTGTCTCTGTATTTATAGACTTTATTTTCCCTTACTGTGCTCAAATTATCCCCTATAATAGAGCTTAATATCTCCCCAATCATAATAGTTTAGACATTGTAAAGTATGATGGGGGCATATTCATATGCTATAAATCTACATTGTAATATTTCCAGGAGCACTGTAGGTTTGTTTGGAATGTTAATTGCATAGAATTAAGACACAGTGGTAGGGTTACTGGTCAGAGCCAGCAGCTATGTGACAAATAAGGACAATAAAAAGGTCAGAGTGGTAAAGGTTAAGAGAGGTCATTTGCAGGACACGATTTTTTGTATTTGTGTGTTTATGTTGATATGCACTCTATAATTAGAAACCTAGTGAGATTCTGTCCTATTGATGCAAATTATTCTAATTCTGACCTGTTTTATGCTTGGTCTGTTATGGATAAAAAGGAAAGTCAAAATAAATCAATGACCTACACAATGAAACACAGGACACGTACGAACTAATGTCACATCACAGAACCGGGTTACTCACTAGGTACAACAATGAAATCCATTAAAGTATCAGCCCCAAAGTCAGCATTACTTCCTGAAATAGGCACTGGTATAAAGTGCCATAGATGATTTTGTTGATACAACATTGCATAATGTGTAATTTAACTCGGCTTAGTTGAGGTTAGGTCATAATGGTCTGGGGCATTTTAAATTACGTGTATCTCTTTACTTAGTTGTGCAATGTTACCAAACCTCTCGTAGTATAGCAACAAATTAGTTTCCTGCTACCACTCAGCTGGCAACAGCGCACAGAACTAGACAGGCGCAAACTCCAAAAAGGTTATTATGACACAACCTCAATGTCGGTGTAACAATTTTGTGCCATTTGCTCAAAGAGCATAAATTGGCATAATAATAAAAGACAAATTCCTCATTCAGGTGTTTATTCATTTAGATTTGGCTTTAAAACAAATGTTACGATTGTGTCCCAAATTCCTAAGAAAAATAAGGTTGTTTTGCTCTTCAAAGGAGCCACCAGCAAAAATACCAGGAGTTAAAAAAAAATGGCGTGTGTCCCGCCAAAAAAAGATCGCTCATGCATGCCAAGTGTGTTACAAATCGGTGGGATTCACAGAAAAATGTTTTTTTAGAAGTACAGTCAGCTAAAAGCTAATCTTCATCTGTCTCTACTTCAAAAGTACCGCCATTTTCAATTTTTTTTTTTAAGAATCGATAAGTATGTCGATCGGCATACTTACCCATTCATACTTCGGATACATCGTTGCATACCAATGGCACCCGCTGCAAACCCTCCTTATCGACGAGAAAGGTGAGTAACACTCTCTGGGGAGTTTTAGTGTAAACCTTCAGGGTATGGAGGGTTAGGGTAATGAAAAAAGCGGGTTATGGTCAGAGTAATGGAAGGGGAGGGTTTGGGTAATGGAAGGAGAGTCTTAGGGTCAGACTGCCGGTAGGGGAGTCTTAGGGTTAGTCTGCGGGGAGGGGAGTTTTAGGATTAGGCTGCAGGGAGTGGATTCTTAGGGTTAAGTTGTGGTATGGGGCGTGGCTTAATGATGTGAATTATGCAAATTGCGTCATTAAGTCCGACTCCTGTCAATCACTACTATAATCACTATTGTTCGATGGGTAGGTGGGGCTTGATGACGTCATCAAGTCCCGTCCATCTCTAGTAACTCTAGGGATTACAGTAGAGATTGACAGGGGGTCGGGACTTGTTGGAGATTTCCCGGCTCTCCTGGGATACTGAGAGAACTGCTCAAATTTCAGGAATCTCCCAGATATTTCAGGAGAGTCGAATTAAGTTGATCCATTTAATACAAGAATGGCACTAAATTGCTATTTGGATTTGCAACATAGTGGCAGAACAATTTATATGGTCCTGTTTTTTATCTATTGTCAGATTAATCGGATTATAGCATGTGCTTTTCTAACATGCAGACAGAATGCAAATAGGAGAAATTTTTGTTAACTAGTGGAGAAAATATCGGCATCTGCAAAATAGAAATACAGGACTCAATTCAGACTACAGACTTATGTCCTGCATCTGGGAAATACTGGGACTCTAAGAAAGATCTAGTGGCAGACAAGTGTCTCTCTGGATCTGTATGCAACAGCCAATCATAATACAGATATGTTCCTTTCCGGAGCAGTGTTAGTTCACTACAAAAGGAATGTTTGTTATGCTTCTGGTGAGTATTTTGTCTTCATTTAAAATGCAAATTTACAAAAAATTTACAGCCATGATTCAAATTTCAATAAAAATTTTGTCGTCATTTAATTTTTTTGTTTAAAGCAAACCGCATTCACAACATTTTTCTACTTTTAGTATTGCTTTGCAAGAGTACATACTACTGCAGCGAGAGTAGCTAGCTGTAGAGTCTCTAATGTAGGCAGATATTCAGTACGCTTTGGATAAGGCCCCCCCAAATTCTGCCATCACCAATGATCAGTATCTACCTGAAGTGTAAATGTGCCATGATAGATGTGATATGAGGTATAGAGGTGTTTTTCTTTTAAACACCAATCTGAGTGCATCCATAAAGCATACTTGTGTAATACCTCCAAAGCCCAGAGATATATAACACACAATAACAGCTACTACTGTCAGTGAGGGAAGCAAGAGTTACCATGGCTATTGGAAAGAATATGATCTCAAAAACAATATGGTTAGATTATGTAAGGAATGAAAAATGAAGGTTTTGGAATGGCAATTACTGCCCTCAGACTTATTTAAAAATTCTAAAAGAAAAACTGGAGGTGTATAGCAGGTTACCTAAAGCTGTGAAACAGGACATGATTCACACTAAGAAAGAATTTAGGAACGTTCTATCAAAACCAAACCAAAATATCGTATGATAGCGATGTATATTATGACAAATCAATATTAATCATTGTTAGGGCAAAGAATAAAGGGCCGTATGCAGAGTTTTCAGAAAAGTACGTTACTTCTTGCAATGTAGATTGCATATACGCGGTTTTTAAGACCGCGTATACGCAATCTACGTTGCAAGAAGTAACGTAGATTATGTTACAAAATTACTGCGCATGCGCAGTAGCACTTTTCTGAAAGTGTACTTTCCCGGGCTTTTTTCTCTCTTATAATTTCACACAAACTGGTTAACAAATATATTTTCATATAGGAGTTATGTATACTTGCAGTAGTAAATAAAATGCATTCTAAACCATTAAAGCTTTGCTATTCTCAGGAGGATTCAATCAGCTAATACCGCTGATCACAGTGGGAATTGTTATAATGTTGTCATGTTTAGACTTGTAGTGTAGCATTTAATGTTGTATTAGCAATGTTGTATTTTGTTAAAAGATAGCATATAGCGTACGAAAGTTATAGGCATAGATAATATGTAATATTAAATGTGCAGAGTTACTTTATTTTACGTTAGTTTATTTGACCCTGCTAGTTAGGCTTGGCCCACCTGTACATTATCCTGATGATTGACCTTTGGACTAGAGACAAAGGAAACACAAGGATCCAATGAAGCGAACGGAATTTGAGACGACCATGAGGATTCACCTATCAAGAGGACAGAAGACCTTCCTTTGATTTTACATGTTAAAAAGACAATGGGCTGGATCCAGACTTAAGAAGGAGCATGTAATTAAGAGAGGAAGGTTACACCTGGACATAGCCATGTTGATTTCAGGGGGAGTCAAGTTAATTGTATTCTTTGCATTCAGGGTTATATCTTTGAATTGCTTACTGCACACAGATACTGACCAAGCTTTACTAATTACACTGTTATTTAGACTTGGAATATGAAACATTACCTCTCAATTCTAATACTGTTTGCAACTGATTAAATCAACTTTACTCTCTTAGGGCCTGATCCAGACCTACGCCCGCCATAGTAACTGCGGCGGGCGTAAGGGTAAGATCGGCTGAAAAGCCAATCTGCGCATGCACCAGGCAAATGTTGCCCGGCATAACTACGGAAACGCCCGATCGTGGATCGGGAGTCTGTAGTTGCAGCATAGTAACGGCAGAGGGGCCATCCCTCGCTTGCGCCTGCTGAAGTTAGGGTAAATACGATGCAGCAGGGGGAGTGTCAGGGGGAGTCTGACGTTAGTACGCTCAGCGCTACATCATAAGTCTGGATCAGGCCCTTAGTTTCAAGCTCCTTCTTAAGTCTGGATCCAGCCCAATACCCAGGCTCTGAAGGCCAGAGGCTTTGTCAAGCTAGTACTGGTCTGCGCTGCTGTTGGTGGATTAGTGCTTTTGGATAACCCATTCACACTTGGAATAAATCTTTTCTGGGTTGATTGAATTGCAATTATTTCAGGTTCTTGCGGATTTTCGCATTGCACACAATTCCACAGTTCCTAATTATACGAATAGAGCAGATCAGTAAGAACGATTCACAGATCCTAAAGAAAAATGCTAACCACAACGCTAGCTTCTTAGGAGCTTAGAACTCTCTTTTCTCCATACGCGTATATTTAGGAACAGCTTGTTTTCCAAATGAGAATCGTGCGTATATATAGGATCTTTAATATCCTCTTGATTCCCAGCTAAGCAAAGAAACTCATTAATTGATTTAATTTAGAAGCAGATTGATTTTCTTAGGCTTTCTTTGTTTTATAATGAACAAAACCAAAACATTTGTTAAAAATTGCAATATGCAAAAATTTAGAAAATTATTAAAATCATAAATACTTATTGAAGGATTAAAAAGAACAATTCAGTTTTCAAAGCTATTATAACATAAATATCAAAATAATATATATCTACATAAATTGTACCTAAACTAAATTTGTATCTCAAGGTCTCACACAAACAATGTAAACATGCTACAAGTGAAATGAAAAAAAAAATACTTATGTTTAAATTTTTTTTACAACAAACAATTCTTCTCTTTGTTCATGTTAGTTTCCACAAGGCCTTCTTAACTGTGAATCATTCCTAAGTCTCAAAGAATGCCCTTCTCTGTACATCAGTAGCCCGAGTGCTGCTCATTTGCATTAATAGTCTTGCCCCTCTAGCCACGCATGTGGAATTCAGGACATTCCCAAGCATGAATCATTCCTAAGTAGCCGTTCTTATCTGTGAATCATTCTTACACGGTTTAAGTGCGTAGTTTTAAGTTCTGGGCTTGCTCAGTTTAACCATTCTTAAATATAAGCACTGAAATCCTGTTCTTACTTAGTTGTGAATCAATCCCTCAGTTCCTAACATCTAGTGCAGACGTAACTGAGGTAATCCAGGTGGTGTAAAACTACAGGTTCCTTTATGCCAGATATCATCTAATTCTATGTTGCTGTAGTATGCTTGGAATTGTAGTTTCATAACACCTGGAGTGCCACAGGTTGCCTATGCCTGATCTTGTGCATTCTAGAAAATGATAGAATAGAACAGAATAGAATAGAATAGAATAGAATATATATAATAAATACCTCCACTTTTTTTTTAGGAGATTTACTAAATGAGCCCTTTAAATACTTTTAAAAGCAAGTGGTCAAAGTGAAAAATTAAAAGTTGTGGTATGGTTATTTAGAAGAGGAAAATAATGGTAGTGAATGGACATTTATAGTTTTGTTCTGTTTTTTATAAATCAGTCGTAAAAGTGACAGTATGGCATACCACCATATACTGCCCCACTTCAAGCACAGCCAATAGCAGTGAGGAGACATTCAAGAATATTTAAGAATATATCTGTTTAATTATTAATTTATTAACTATATTTGGTCTCACCATATATAATATACATCTAGTATCCATTAAAATATTTTGTGCTAAGATTTATTATTATTGTTATTACTGTTAGCTATATATTGATATTGTTGCAGTAATATATTTTATCACTATATAAATGCTAAGCCATCATAGGTGCATGTTATCTAGACAAGAAGTACAGCACATTCATCTTCTTTAAATAGTTTTTCCAGTTAAGAGTTTACAATATCGTTCTGACCAATGACTGTATACTGCCACCTGGTGGCCATCACCCAAATGTTTTGCACACACTTTTGTAACACTGACTTAATAAGAATATTTACAAGCTTACAAGCTACAACTACAATGTGAGTATATTGCATGTTTTTTATTCTACTTATATTTAAATGTAGAATGTAGATGTTGTTAGGGAATGGATAAACCCTGCCCAAATGTCTATTAATAAGTGCATACCTCTTGTGTCAGAGTTATGTCTATATAAATACATTCTACTTCTGGCCTGCAATAATGTTTTTTTGAGCGAAGAGGGCAGTTGTTTTTGTTTGTGATTAGTACTGTTTTTTTGCTTGGTTTTGGTGCATGTTTTATTGTAAGATCTAACTAAAATATCTTGCAAAGTGTATGTAGGTGTCTAAAAATGCATGTAAAGGTATCCCACTGTGATAATATGTGCTACTAGCATTTAGGCATATCATGTCATAAACAGCTTCACCAAAGAAGGCTACGCATAAAGTCAAAAGACTAAAAAAAATGTAACTGATCCGTCTTTCACACAAATATATTGTATATCAGGGTCATCTGAAACAAAAGGACTGAAGAAAAGATTGCAAGGAGAAAGTAATTTGCATTTATTGACTTAAATAAAGGATCTGCTGACAATGCAGGGAAGGCTATCAATGTCACCAAAATATACTATATTCATTATTTCATAGTTATGGCTCTTTTCATACTCTTTTATGAAATGTGAAATAAATGGTATCGACATGTTGCTTTATTCGATTAAATAGAAAATATATATCACTTATAAACAGCATCCAATATTGCTGTGCTTGTTTATAAATGCTAGAGACATCTTATGGACCTTAACTGTTTTGTGCAGAGATCTCAGCAGTATATTTACATGTAGGAGAGCTGCCTGTGATAATATCGCTTTGCTGTTTCAAATGAAGTAGACACATTCAGATAAAGCAACTGAGTGGTAGTTTACCTTTCAACCTATGATATTTGGCATTCCGTCACTAATGGAGATCTAAGATTGGTAGTATATAAGTATTACAGAACAAGCTCAGATGCACCAGGATGGAACAGAGGATACAGAAGTTTTGCTTGTGACTTGCCTTGAGGCAATGGAAATCATGTCAGTACATAAATGTGCACCAGTAAACCTGATGCCAGCTCAAGTTACATCCAAAGATGAAGATCAGCAAAAGAAATAAAACAATATACTGGGCCTTTGAATCTGAATTGGTTGGAGTGAGCCTGTGATAACCACACATCTGTAGCATTTATGTTTCAAAACTTGGGAGAGTGTAATGGCATCAATGGCTTTGGAAGATTGTTATTCTTGGTGACAGACAAGGGTAATTATCTGCAATCCACTAGCAGTTTCAGGCCTAATTTCATTACTGTTGTACAATCCTTCCCAAGTCGCTAGTCTATCAATGTCTCCCAGAAAGGATTAGCTGGCATTTTCTTGGTCTTGAAATGAATCTCAGCTGTCATGCCCTTGATAGATAGTGCGTGGCTGGCCATAGCATAGACGCATCCACAGGTACAGTCATCGCGGACTCCTTTCAAGCGGTTAACCCCTCTGCAGCTGTGCAGTTAATTAAGATGTGCCTCATATCATACCAAAAATCTTTAGTAACTCACCATTGCTCCTACTGACTATTCATTTTTTCTCTGTGGAAATTCCTAAGTTCTGTTATATTTTATGGAAACAGGTGAAACAATATATTTCTTCAAACAGTAATAAAGCAGCCATAACGAAGATCCACAAAACAGATTTACAGTTAAGGTACCCCAGACTGTGCAATCCCCACTGTATGTAAGACCCAGGGCAGCAGCCAGGAGGCAGATGCATGATTACCTGCAACACCTGGGGCATGAAGCTTGATTTTTATAATATCATTACATTATGCAGGCGTTTAGCATAATATCATTTTTAATTAATGTTTCATTTATTAATGTGGCAGAAACAGCATACTAATAAGAAAATTATATCAATCTAGCAGCTTTTAAGGAATGGTATATTAGTGGACATAATTTATAAAGACAAACCCCAAAAATTCTCTTACATGGCATATTTAATGTGATTGGCCAGGTACAAGAACTGTACCATATTTCAAGGTATTGTCCATTAATGCTAAGGTTAATGAGTTATTTAAGAAATGAAACTTTTTCTTAGCATTTTTGTAGGTCATAAAAGTAATTTATTTGTTATATCTTCCAGTTGTACCCAGAAGACCTGTCATGAGGACTTGGCACAAATTCTGTAACTAAAGAGTTGCTCTAAGCGCCTCATTTATGCTCTGAAAGTCCACTATAAAACAGCCTAGCAGTATAGATTATGTGCACTAATTAAATCTTTATTAGTGTCTAAAGTAGGGTTGGATGTAGAAGCATAGCATCCTGCCTTTCCCTTATCAGTTTCATTGTAAAAATATGAATATATAAATATGTATATATATATATATATATATATATATATATATATAGTAATGAAGCAGGCGCTCACACTCAGTCCACTAAGGGGAGTGTCCGTTTTGGAAATCCAAAGGTTTGAAAAAGTCCAAATAGTCCATAGAGTCTGTTTATAAATTCACACTAGATCTGGAACCAGACCGCATCTTCCCCAATATGATCGGCTCTTTGTCCCGTGCAAGTACTGTAAATGAAAAGTAAAAAAAGAGAGGGAACGCCATGTCGTGAAATAAATTTTATTTATACAATCGCCGACACATTTGAAATTATTCTTACAGGATTTAAAGGCTTTTCTTAGCTTAGCTTTTGTCTCAACAGTGGGAAATGCAATTACAAACTCTAATCTTAATATACACTTGCACACATTTCATATATTTGAATTGAAGCGCGGCTTGGTGTGTTTTTTCGTTACTGTTAGTTTACATTGGGAGCCTGACCCCTTCCCAATATGGCTGCTGCACACTTTTCAGGGGCCAGGAGCGGCAGCCAAAGGGGGGGTGCCGCCCGGTGATGTCACCCGTGACTAAGATAGTGTTGCCTAGTGCATCACTGGTCTGTAGTCAGACTGCGTCTGGATGCTTTTAAAATGAGGCCTGGTTGGTTGCTAGGATACCTGCGGTCACAGGCTTCTCTTCATTTCCCTTCCAAGTCTCGGCCACCGCGAGACTTCATGTTCTTTGCAAGTCTTGGCCACCACGGGACTTCGTTTCTAGCCACAGTCCCACTCGGAGGACACAGGTATGGTAAGAAAACTTGGTGGGGGGGCTGGAACCTGGAGGCACATGATGGGAGTACTGGGAGTAAATGGGTAATGGGCTGGGCGCCAGTTCCTTACTTTGCCAGGGGCTCTGGAAAAGTCTAGAAAGTGCTATAGTGCCCAAACTTAAACCAATCATCCACTGGAAGTGGCATTACAGTGACTATTAATTGTGATCCCCTCATAGTATAGCAGGCTAAGGGTTAATGGCTCTTAGCACTTGTATGAGTGGCAGAATAGTATCTACTTAGATAAATTATGAGTATAACTTCATCAACATTATTGGTCCAGTGTGCAGAGGTACTATAGCTAGCCCACATAGTGGACCTGATTTTCACACTTAAGAATTCTTATGATTTTAGGTGTGTATATTTAAGAACAGATGCACTGTGCATGCGTGGTAACTTTTATACGATATTTGCGTTGGACTTAAGTTCGCAAATTCCGTGTTTATACACTACGAACTTAAAATCTCTAGGTTCATAGTAACATACACAAAAATGGGCGTTTCATACATAATGAACTCGGCAGATCCGAAGATTTGGGGGGAGAGAGGCATTTAAATGACCATATGAAGGCGCTGTTATGCAGTTAAGTTCCTAAGTAGAGGCCCTACGCATTCAAATGTGAACCTACAGTTAAGGGAGCCCTATGGCACTCGTAAGTCACATAAAAACCTGAAAACCGGGGGCGTGCCGAGGGAGTTTCATTGCTATTAGTTGCGTATATTTAGGAACCTATCGCGTTCTTAAGTGTGAATCAGGTTCAGTATCTCCACACACTGTACCAACTGCCACTCACACAGGGCCCTTCTTTCTCTCTCACTCTCTCTGTCTCATACACACATTTCAATGCACCCCACTGCATGGAGTTTAGAGCCCTTGGCTGAAGCCTTGTCACCCTATTGGCTGATCAGGGTATGGGAACCTCTGTCTGTGTGTGATGGATGCATGAACCCCTCACACTGTTACTTCATGTTCTGCTCTGTATCGGGATTCTTCTTCTATGTTTGTCTAGCTAACAAGCCAATGAAGCCACGCCCCTTTTCACGGCACCCACAAAGTCATGCCAACCTTTTAAGTTAATGTTTTCTTTCTTTCTTTTTTATTAAATAATCATTTTGGGGGTGTTTCTGGGCAACCAGAATATCCCCATGGGTGGGCCACCGGGTCCCTGACAGTCTAGCTGTGATATTTCTTACCTTGCGTGTACCTCCAGCAATGGCATGTGAGGACTGTTTCTTTAGTGGGGCTGCAGGGGAGCTGCTAATAGGGTGGATTGGATTAATAGTGAGGGCAGAGGGGATGGTTGCCCCATAGCAACTGCACCCCTAGTACAAACTATATTTACACCCCTGTTGTCATTCATCCCAAGTATTCTGTTCAGTTTTTTGACTCAGCTAAATAAAGTTATAGTTATTTAACACAAAAAAGCCTCCACATGCCTGCCTCTATGTTCAGCCCTCCGTGAATGGCTAATCACAGTCAGAGACAGGAAGCAGGAAATACAAGGCTGGAAAGATTCAAATTTTTGGTGAAAAATGGTGTCTTGCCTCAATTATAGATACAAATTTGGTGGGAGGAACCAAGGCATGGCTCGCTTCGACTCAGAACCCCAAAATTCGGATCTGATGGATTGCACAGAATCTGAATTGCTCATCTCTAGAGAAGACAAAAAGATTATTCAATTCCGGATTTTAGAACACTTGCGAAATATCTTGAGCAGGAACACAAACCACAGTGTCCCTAGACAATTTGCACAAAATCATGGCGCTAAAATACAGTCATTGAAATGTAAAGCCATCAAGTGTATACCTAGGCACATTAGGGTCAGTGATCGAGAAAATAAATTAGTCCAATGTGAATCATACTGAAAAATCACTTTAAAGACTTTGGGCCTGATCAAGAGTTATGATGTTGCGCTATGCGTACTAATGCACAGTGTAACATCCATGCACTCCCCCTGACACCACCCCAGTCCGGGCGTAATTACACTCTGTTACGCCGGCTGAAGGCTACCATAACTTTAGCCGGCGTAACAGAGTGTAATTACGGATTGGATCGGAGTATAACTAACTAACCCTGCCCACCCTGCCTCATTTCCCTTCTTCCCCCGCCTACCTTCCCTAACTGCAGCATAGTTACGGCGTCCGTAACCTAGGAACGCCCCTTCATCCTTAACTATGCTGCAGTTACGGACGCCCTATCCAGAATAAAGAAAATCCCTAACTACACCGGGCAACATCTGCCCGGCGCATGCGCAGATTGGCTAAACAGCCGATATTACGCATATGCTCGCCGTAACTACGGCGGCGGGCATAGTTCTGGATCAGGCCCTTTGTCTCCTAATGGCCTTAATGAAGGCTTTGAGATCACACCGTTACTATGAGTTACAGTTTTTATGGTTAATAATATTTTTATGATTATTAACTTTTAATATACCCCTTAAAAATTTGTTTACTACAATTGTTACTACTAAAATCATATTTGCTTATTGCTATTGGTATTATATATCAGTTATCCTTGACGTAATGGCTTCCGGGTGGCGCTTGATTTATCCAAGAGGACTACAATTCCCCTGGAGGAAGCAAACGCCTTTATAGATTGTATGGAGCGGAACACCAGCGGTAGCTACAGCTGTAACTTCACAAGTACTTTGTGTATGGTAAGCTTAAAAAAAATTTGCTAGATCAAAACACAACGATTTGTTATAGACTACTCATGATATATAATTGGCTATTGGATTCAATAAACCTTTCAGCATGTTCTATGGCCATGGCAACTATAAGAGCTCTGTGGCTTAAACCCTGGGCTGCAGATGCACAATGATTATTGACTTTGCCTTTCACAGAAAATTATCGTTTTGAGGCGAAGTTGGATGACATTATTTATAAAATTTCTGGAGGAAAATCAGCATGGCTCCTGCAAGAAAAAGCTATTAGGAATCCATATGCCGTTAGCAGCTTTAGGCCATCTCAGGCAGAGTCGAGAGAAGTGAGACTTAATAGGCCTGGAAGATCTTACATTAGAAGATTTCAATCAGAAATTTTGTGGCAAAATTTTTGTCCCTTCAGAGGGAGAGACAGCAGGATTTTTAGTCCCCCTACTCATTGACACCAAGAGCTCAAATGCCACAGCTGCCGTTGGGAGGAAGGTTGCAAGATTTCAAAGCCAGTGGACTACCGCATCTTCCCCAATATGATCGGCTCTTTGTCCCGTGCAAGTACTGTAAATGAAAAGTAAAAAAAGAGAGGGAACGCCATGTCGTGAAATAAATTTTATTTATACAATCGCCTGTAAAAGCCAGTGGACTATGTCAATACCAGACCGATGAGTCTTGAACATTGACACACAGACACAGTCTGGAGTTCAAATCAAGGCCTCCAAGAGACTTTTTCTCCTTAGATTCCGGAAGAAGAAAAGAAATTGAAAGCCTCAGTTCTTTACTTCAAAAGGTACTTTTCCATGTTCCTCTTATAGATAAAAAAAAGGGCTGTTATTCAAGGATTTTTGTGGTAAAAAAGCACACGGGGTTTCAGAACTATTCTGGATTTAGGGCAACTAAATTGCTACCTTAACATAAGGTGATCAAGATAGAGTCAGTTCGGACTATCATCCCAGCATTGTACAAGGGCATGTACCTCACTTCAGTAGACTTAAAGGATTCTTATTTGCACATCCCAATTTGGCTACTGAATGAAAATGTTTTAAGGTTGCAGTTTTAAGCCTTGCCTTTCGGTCTATCAACCACCCCCAGGGCCTTCTCCAGGCCAAACTACATATAAAGGCCCTTCAACATGGGACAAGGATCCATTCAAGAAGGATCAATTGAAGGGGAAGCCTTTCAGGTCCCAGAATCCCCTAATTCTAATTACAGATGCCAGCATCCAAGGCTGGGGTGTAGTTTGTGGGGGACACATCACTCAAGGACTCTGGGATCTGCAATTGAGAAAAATTAATTCAAACATCAGGAAGCCCAGAGCTCTCAGGGAAGCATCTCTTAATTTTCAGAAGCTCTTGACAAAGAATTCAGTAGTAGTGCAGTCAGACGACAAGGCGGCAGTCACATACTTAAATCACTAGGGTGGTACCAGAAGTCAAAAACTTATGTGATAGGCCAGAACTTTGCCGGATTGGGTAGAAGCAAAGCTGACAGATTTGACTGCTGTCTACATAGCTGGTACCATAAATACTGTAGCAGATTCTTTGAGCAGGAAAGCTATCCTGACAGGCGAATAGGAATTGGATCAGAACGTATTCAATCAAATAACAAAGAGATGGGGAGTTGTGGACATGGATATCATGGCTACATGAAGAAAAAGAAAGGTACACAACTTCTTTCCAGGTTCTGGGAACCGGAGTTCAGTGGAATCGACACCCTTTTACCCAGTGGAATTGTCATCAAGGATACATATTTCCACTGGTCCCCATGATACAAAGAATGCTGAACAAGGTCTTAACATCAATATCTCTGTTCACAGTAATTCTACCGTATTGGCCTCGATGTCTGTGGTTTCCTTTAAGTCCTCAACATGGTAGTCAAAAGGCCTTGGAAGTTAACATATTTCCAGGCTTTTCTGAAACAGGACAAAGTGTGTCATCCATGTCCACAAACCCTAAATCTGACAGCTTGGCTGTTGATGTTGCCAGTCTTACCGAGAAAGGAATTTCTTCCAAGGTAATTTCCACTCTTCTTAAAGCCAGAAAGCCTGTAACCTCAAAAATCTACTATAGAATCTGGGATATCTATATAGGATGGTGTTCATGACATGATTTTGATGTTTTTCCTAATTCTATCAGCAAAATCTAAGATTTTTTTAATGTCTGGTTTACATAAAGGGTTAGCACTTAGCACCCTTAAGGTTCATATCTCGACTTTGAGAGCGATTTTAGACCAGGATCTAACCAATGTCAGATATGTGAGACAATTCTTTCAAGCTGCAGCAAGATTAATACATGCGATCAGGCAACCACTGGCGATGTGGGATTTTAACTTAGTTCTAGATGCCCTGACTGAAGTCCTTTTTAAACTCTTATACTCTTCGTATATTTACTAAAGTCGATTTTGCCAAAAAAGACCAAAGTCCCGGGACTTTGCTGGCGTATATGTCATCGCCGTCTTCACTAAAGGCAAAGTCTTGGGACTTTAGCCTTTAGAAAAATCAACCAGGCAAACATCGCTGGACAGAAATCGTCCAGATGTTTGCCATATAAAAAATACAATTCGCCGTATTCACTAAAGGTGATTTGACTAAATCGCCTTTAGTTCGTTGGCAAAGCACTGAGAATCTTTTGTGTGGGGCACTTTCATTGAAAGCACCCCACACTGTACCAGAAAAACACATGTCAATATATTTGACATGTGTTTTTTTTTATGTCCCAAAGAATATCCGGAATATCATCTTCAAGCAACTTGAGAAGATTATCTGCAAAGAAAGAAGAAACTACAAGCAACTATTCCCAAGAATGATGACAGGTAAACGGTGAGTCTGAAATATTTTTATTTACTTTATGCAACACATATTAGTTTACAAGACATTTATTACAAAACAGTGTGCCCACCTGTGGTAATTTTACAGAGTAGGGGGCAATATAATGCATTGTAAATGTTTATTTTAGGCACACATGTATGTTAATCTATTTGTGTATATTTTTTGGACACTGTATCATTTTTTTTGCCACCGGATACGGCGCAGCATGCTTAGAAGGCTTAACATGCTGACGCTGATATTACTACAAGGCTCAGCAATGCTGAGCCTTGTAGTTCTATCAGCGCAGCCATGCTAAGCATTCCAAACACGCTGTGCTTGTGTTTTTGGGGTTTTTTTTTAACATAAAGCGACAGTGATTTTTCAAGGGAAAATTGCTGTGCTTTTCTATAGAAAAATCGTGCATTTCGCTGGGAATACAAACACGCATTTAAAAAGCGACTGTTAGTGAATACCGCAATTGTAGCTAAAAAATCGTGGGAAAATTGCGGCGAGATAGATTGATTTAAAATCGCTGTAAAAAATTGACTTTAGTAAATATACCCCTTAAAATTCTATTGAAATTCCTATCTAGAAGGATATCTTAGTCACTATTACATCCACGAGGAGAGTGTCGGAACTTTAAGTTTTTTGGGCAGAAGTGCCTTATATCAGTTTTCATGCAGATAAAGTGGTCCTTAGAAGTAATCCCAACTTTGGTGTCAAAGTTCCACATTAATCAAGAAGTAGTTTTTCCGTCTTTCTGCTGTAATGCATTGTCAGAGCGCTCTGATAGGACTAAGGAAATTAGAAAGGTTAAGCAGCTATTTGTTGTTCCTGAAGGCAAAACAAATGTGGGGCCGCTGCGAAATTCACATTAGCAAGGTGGATCAAGTCTTGCATCCAGCAGGCTAACATCATTGAGAATTAGGAAGTTCCTGCAAGTCAGACAGCATATTCAACCAGGGTAACGGCCAAGTCCTGAGTGCAAAAAAGAGTCTGCTACTATACAGGAAATATGCAAAGCACAAAGCATTATAAGATCAACGTTCTAGTGTCAGAGGACGCCAAGTTCGTCAGAAAAATTAGTAGTAGTTTAAAAGAAAAAAAGAAGCACAGGTTGGTATTTGCCCCTCCCTATGTATAATGCTTGGGTATGACCCAGAGGTCCTATGACAGAGACATGGGGGCAGATTCAGGTCCCCGTATGCATTAAGTGCGTGCGAGGGTCCGTAGGTACGATTACGTAGCGTAGAGGGGAGTTCATGCCCTCTGCACTCCCCGCTCTCAGTAGTAAATCTGTCCAGATTCCCACTTTAAGTATTATGGCGGGGATAGAGCCAACGTAAGAGAAGGGTTTGCCCCTTCCCCGTAAGTATTGTCATACTTAACTTTGTTACATACGATAGTACTTACGCTAAGGGAACATCTGCCGCACGGCTTCAGATTCTTCCCAACTTGTCTGTGCACCGGACTGTAAGCTGTGTGAAACTGTGGAGAGAGCCTGTACAGCCCAGTGCTGATCTCCGCCCCCTCCCTATTCATTCAGTGTTGAATCAATATGATTACAGCACTGCCCAGGTCTCAGCATACAAGCCCCGCCCCATCTGTGCAAGTTCCACCCCCAACTGGGGAGGAAAGGCTTCGAAGTCTGCAGCATGACCCAGAGTTACAGGAACAGAAGAGAAAAAGAAGGTAAGAGAAAAGGTTATAGAGAAATGAGGAAAATTGGGGCTGGAAAGGAATATGAAGTGGGGACTAGAGAGTAAGAAACAGGGGCATGGAGTGGGTACTAGAGAGAGAGTGAAACGGGCATGGAGTGGGACTAGAGATAGAGAAACTAGCATGCAGTGGGGACTAGAGAGAAAGAGAAACAGGAGCATGGAGTAGGGACTAGAGAGAGAGAGAAACAAGGACATGGAGTGGGGACTAGAGAGAGAGAAACAGGGACATGTAGTGGGGACTAGAGAGAGAGAGAGAAACGGGCATGGAGTGGGGACTAGAGAGAGAGAAACAAGGGCAAGGATTGGGACTAGAGAGAGAGAAACAGGGGCATGGAGTGGGACTAGAGAGAGAGAAACAGGGGCATGTAGTGGGGACTAGAGGGAGAGAGAGAGAAACAGGGGCATGGAGTGGGACTAGAGAGAGAGAGAAACAGGGGCATGGAGTGGGGGCTGCAGGGGAAAACACAAGGACCTGGGGTGGGGGCTGCAGAAAAAGAAACGGGTATGGAGTGGGGGTTGAAGAGAGACAGAGGTCTGGGGTTGGGGTTGGGGCTGGATAGAGACAGGGGTCTAGGGGGGGGGGTGGAGGGCGGC
>WWET01003826.1:42518-70379 GCA_011038615.1 Limnodynastes dumerilii | reverse complement strand
GGGATCGCCGGATCCCTTTCTCAAGCCAAAGTAACGTTAGAGGTTAGGAGGAGGGGTTTTGTAGAGGCGCTGATTGGAGTTTTCTTCCGGTGTGTTCTTTTGTGGGAGTGCACTGTTGAGCATTAACCCTATGAGGGACCATCACAAAACGGAATGTTAGGCATAATAAAAGAAAAATTGGTATAGTTAGAGGCTTGTTAGAGTGGTATATTATGAGTAGAGGAACCCCCCAATAAGAAGGTATGACTTAACCATTACTGTAGAATGATTAAAGGATGGTAACTATACAAATGGACGTGAGAAGGTGATAATATGATAGAAAAACGGAAACTGCAATAATGGATGAAGGGTAGGGATGATTGTGAGTCCTCAGGATTACAATAGATGCCAGGGGGCTTATGGGCAAAACAGGAATGCTAACTCCATAAAATGCTGAAGCTGACCTAAGAATCTACTGATGAATCTAGCTCCTAAGTGATTGGACTCACTAATAATATTTGTCAAACCTCCTGGTAGAATGTGTTCCCCTAGAGGAAAATTGTTATTATTATTATTATTATAATTAGGGATATTAATTAATTACTTAATAAATAAGGTCCATAATACATATACGGGAGGGAGTGTGGTACATTGGAGTGGAAAATCAAGGACTGGTAAAAATTAAAAAGCCAATTCAAGGTACACACTGTATTAATACAAGATTAGGATACAATTTAATATTAATAAAATTAAGATTATTTTATGTATAAATTATTGATAAAGGTGTTAGTAAAAAAATATATTCTTTACATGGGATGATCTCTATAGACATAGCGCTATTCTAGAGCTTTTAATCCCATGCTGCACCTGTTTACAAGGACCTGAAGGGTCAAATGGTGGACTTCTGTGTTTATCTTACCCTTGAACCGGCACTCCCATCCCACATGAACCCTGGAGTAGGCCATCATCTACCGCACCCGGTATTCCCAGGTGGTAGCCCCACCAAGTACTGACCAGGCCCATGTCCTTTTAACTTCCAAGATCAGAAGAGATTGGGTGTAACCGGGCTGGTATGACCGTAGGTGTGGGTGTACTCCTGGGACGGAAGTTCAGAGGAGGCGATCGACAAGGGAAGGGGGTGTCCAACAGTAGGTCGGCGAGGTAAAGACGAGTTTTACAAAAACCATTTAAGCTCGAAATCGAGGTTCAGGCCTTTCGGGGTGCAGGTATCTAGTTCATATATGAGTTTCATTTCTGTGCGAGCCAATCTCGTTTCTATGTCTTTTTTTCTCCAATTTTCTTGAATCATTTTAATTCCTGTAAAGTTGATAATACTGGATGAGTTATGATGAGGAATACATGATGGGGAGTTTCGGTGCATAGCAATATGGAAATATCTTCAATAACAGTTTGTCAGGTGTTATTTAATATTTTTTTATTATTTTTAAAAATTCTTTCTTATAACATAATCTAGTTTTGTGTACCTCTTTTATTGTTTTTATTTGAGTATTAAATGCATGAATTATTAAACTACCTTTCGGTAGTTTAATCTTTTAATCTTTATATCTTTTGGTATACTTAAAATGGTCATTAGGACATAGAACCTGTTGTTAATTTATTTGAATCCCACCACTGATAATACCTCTTTTACGTGACCATTAAACCCAGGCCTTGGCTGAAACCTGATTATTTGATGGTCATGTGAAAGGTCCCCTCTGCCTCGACCCGGGTTTAATGATCCGAGAATTGGAAAAAAAAGGGTTTGGTCCAACACAGGAAGGGGTGCAATGTGAATGGTGCCAACCTGGTTGGAGCCAGGTTTCCATTAGGGCACTGTATTTGTTGCCTTAGTATATTCACCCATTATTGTTATGGGCTTCCTCAGTTCCTCAGTTTCCTCCGACATTTCAGTCACTTGCTCTCCATTTGGAGTTTTGACTATACATTTTCTGTATGATTCTGTAATTTGTAGGTTAATTTGTATTTTTAAATTATACATTCTGCATACATTTAATTATAATTATATCATTTTTAATTATAATTATAATGTATCATTATGATTATGTTAATAATATTATTATGCCTATTGGATATAAATCGCTGGGTGATTTAAATATGTATTTATACACTATAATTAAATTCAGGACATGCTATTCTTGGAATTGTAGCAATATGAATACATGTTGGTTTCTTTGCGCAACATGTCCCTTAGATGTTTATGATGTAGCCAGCTATATACTATGCTATTTTAGAAATTGTAAACATAAATGATGTAAATATGCTCAAAAATAAATTTACACCTATAAATTCTAAGGTAAATGAGCAACAACAACAAACATTAACAACACATACACTATACTATGCTCAAAATACTAACAGTTATATTAACATATATCAATATAAATATTTCTTATCCAGAAAGCATCTAAAGACATAGTACAAAAGGAATAATAGTTAAACTGAAATATTTTTTTACTTTTTGATGACAAAAATATTGACACAAGAAAATCCACCAAAACCAATAATAATAATAGTAATACAGGATGTCAGATACACAACTTACCGGTGGGCGGACCATCGAGAATGGACGCATCTTAACAGCTCCTGCCCCTTTCAAACCTAAATTACTGGCTAAAACAATACTTTTATTGAGTACTCACCTGTGAGTATTGGAAACACTACAGAAACCTGAAAGAAAATAAAACAAAAACTTTCATTCCACCAGATCTTTTTCTCCATATACACTTCAAGATCTTCCTGAATCACAACCGTTGTCCTCCAAGGAAAGCTTGATCCCTCCATTTAATATGGAGACAATACTAGTAGCTTTCACAAAAACATTACCACAAATAAGTGACAAGTTTGATGGTATTCAAATGTCACTTAATACATTAATTACACATGTGGAATATAATACTAAGAACAATGCACAAGTGACATGGAAGAATTTTGCATTTTTGACCATGCAAATTGTAACAGACGTAATAACTTTATGATTTGTATGCATCATAAATTCGATTCCCGGACTAGGCCTTATCTGTGTGGAGTTTGTATGTTTTCCCTGTGTCTGCATGGGTTTCCTTCAAGTGCTCCGGTTTCCTCCCACATGCCAAAAACCTGCTAGTAGGTTAATTGCTGACTAAATTAACTCTAGTCTGTGTGTGTGTATATATATGTATGTGTTATGGACTTTAGTATGTAGCTCTAAAAGGGGCAGAGACTGATGTGAATGTTAATGTTCTCTGTAAGGCACTGTGTACAATATGTTGCGCTATATAACTAATTGATATTAATAATAATAATCCCAGAGCACATTAAAATCCCTGTTCAATGGATTGTGATTGTGCTCTTTTGATATTGTTAACCTCTGGTGCAATTTATATCGAAAGAGCACTCAGAGTGGGCCCAGAAAGGGATTTGTGTAATACCAAAGACAGGTGATAAAACGCTTAACTTTCGACACTAGGAAAACATGTTTCTATAACCTATAGAAAGTATATCTCTGAAAATATGTGTTTAAAGTTCCCATCTTCCCATATTTTTTCCAATATGGTCATTCAAAAGTGTAAAGCTTTAACGTGACGTGACAGGTCACCACCCCTGAACTCATGCAAAGAGGCTGATTTAACCTTAATGTGTGTTTTTGATACCCTGATTACAGGGATTCGCTAAATTGACTATGGTTTTTTCTTGACAGAATTGTTTCTTGTGGTTATGACAGTTCTGAGTTTTACTCTAGAATTCCTTATGTCCTCTGTTATAATGTTACAATTTAATCTTTTCTTCAACTATTTCCTTCTCTCTTTCCTCAGTGGATCTCAGAGATAAATCACAGTTTCTTTATTTCTTTCGCCTTCTGCCACTGCGGATACTCATGGAACTCTCAAGGTTTAGATGGACAAATCTTTGATTCATAACCATATCAAATCACCATTACACTAACCCAAAATACATTACATTTGCATCCAGTATTGTCTATATCAGTGCTCCTCAAACTTTTCTCACCCTCGACACACCTAAGCCCTTCCCAGAATTCGTGGCACACCAAAAGCAAAATATACAAAAAAAAAGCAGGAATTACAAAGTACATACACAGATCTTACATTTAATTGTTATTTTTTATTTTCTAAATAAAAAAATCGCAGCTAATAACTTTTTTCTTATAACTAATTTAACTATGTTAGCTCCCATCATGTGTCTGCAGCCTCCCCAGTAGTCCCCATTCATGTGTCTGCAGCCTCCCCAGTAGTCCCCATTCACGTGTCTGCAGCCTCCCTAGTAGTTCCCATTCATGTGTCTGCAGCCTCCCCAGTATCACCAATCATGTGTCTCCAGTTCTCCAGTATTCCACATTCATGTATCTGCAGCCTCCCCAGTATCCCCTTATTTCCTTAAGGCAAGGTCTTCCAGTGCTTTTTCCCCAGTTGGAGGCATTGCACCGCGGCACACTTGGCAATCCCGTGGCACACTGGTGTGCCATGGCACACTGGTTGAGGAGCACTGGTCTATATCACACTACGGGTATTATCAAGGAATGTCTCCAGATTAAACTGGAGAGCCAGAGTTTTGTCACACCTGAAATCTTTTCATCCAGATGTGGTCATACTACAAGAGAAGAACCTTTCCTATAGCCTTAGTAATTGAATTGCGGAATGTGTTGTGATCCTCTTTGGTAAAAATAATACAATACAATTATCTCTAAACAAATTGGTCCAGATGGCAGTTATATACTCCTCCATTTGACCATATAGGGTGAACATTTAACTTTTTTGCCCCGAACATCCTAATCACCAATTTTACAAATTTATGTCTAATCTTCTTTACAAAATGATACCCCAAACTTGATAGTAGGAGATTTTAATAATATCTTATTAGACTATTCTTTAGATAGGTCTTCTCCTCTTCTCCCCACCGGATTAAAAGCTTGCAAGACTGGACCCTCATCAGACCAGGTAAGGAATTTTTTTTAATTTTTACTTTTTTTTTTAAGCCTTACCTGTTCTGATGGGGGTCCCGGTCCATTCTTGTAAGCTTTTAATCCGGTGGAGTGGTCTTGGCAAAAAAAAAACCCTATTGTAATGTCGCTTACTATGTCCTGCAAGCAAGACATCCCCGGCGCTAATGAGAGGTAAATATCCTGGCACACCCCCCTTTTCAGTCGGATGCTGGCGGATACCATAAACTCCGCCAGCAATCCGACTTCCTTGCGCCTTTTGCGCATGCGCAGTTGCACTAAATAGCTTCACATCCGTGTGAATTTCACACGGATTCGTAGCTCTGAATCCGGTCCAATGTATTTACAAGACTTACTATAAACAGTATTATGTAATTATCAATAATTAACAATAATCAACTATAATGATAATTATCCAACCATGAATAAAAACTGGTCTATAAGGTTTTTTTTCCCAGAATGCACCTTCTTAGCTATATATCCAGTTGTAGTCTCTAAATGAACATTGTTTATATGAGACTACAGGCTAGTCAGTTATTCATTTGACTATTGTAATTAGCATAAAATAGATTTATAATAGTAAGGATAGCTTGTATTATAAAGTTAGATATCCTTTAAAAGCAGCAATCTTACATAGATGTGTTATTTTCTGTATTAGAAATTGTCAGTTGTACTATTACATCTCCTAATCAAAATATAATACACAAACATATGGAGGATCAGAAACAAAGAACTGGTTCCTACAAGAGAGGATGGTGGGAAATTTGATGTAGCTGCTTCTGGCTACGTGATGGGTTATCTCCTGTGTCCTGTTGTGCATGGGATGTGCGCTTGTTTACTATCTCTAGGTCAGACTAGCTGTCGCTGCCCCCTTAGTTTGACCAGTCCATGGACCGGTTACACACCTGAGAAGCAGACGCTTTTTAGGTGCGGATCTTTAGTAAATGACCTACTATGTATATGTAGTAAGTCATTTACGCAATCTACGTACCAGTTAGGTACGTAGATTGCATCAGTGCGTTTTTTTTGTATTTGCAGCAGAAAGAGGTGGCTTAATGCCACCCCGGAGTGTGCTTAGCTAGAAGTGGGAGGGTGGAGGAATTTAGATTAGCCGGGGAGGGCAGGGGGAGACGGGGAGAGGCAGTGTCTGTGTGGATAAGGCAGCCCTATGGTACTCATATATACCCTATGCTNTATATAACCCGTGGCGATCAAGAAGGGGGGGGGGGGGGGGACAGGGACAGGACGGGTGAGTTAGCTAAGAATCTGTCCGCACCTAACTCACACCGGATCTGTGAATATGGTCCCATGTTCCTAGGTGATTAAAAAAAATAGAATTGTTAACAGTTTGTAACGATGAACAATGTGTATGTGACCAGTGGTACTGTCATCACTTTAAAGGGGAATAAGCTGAAGCCACAGTACGTTATGAAATATATGTTTATTTTCACAATATTATTAGGGCGAATTAGATAGATTTTTGAAGATTGTTCTGATGTTTATTTTAACACATCATATCCAGAGCTACAGCACATTAAAGATGTGTTGTAGTAGGTGGCTGCAACTCTATATTTAAAGTAGTAGTGCTGGCTTTCAGCTCAAGTTGTTTATAAACTGATCGGCAGCACTAATCAATTTGTGCTTGAGCAGTTCAGTTGAGGAAAGGGCCCACCACTGCTAAGGGTTCAGTTGCCCTGGGCCCTCCACTGCTAAGGGTTCAGTTGCCCTGGGCCCTCCACTGCTAAGGGTGGCCCTGTAAAAAGCAACGAGTAGAGGGAACATTTTTTTTTACCAAGCTGCATTTAGTTTTATGCGCCTTCTTAATTCCTTTTTTTTTTTATTGCTGATATAAATTAAAACACAAAAACTAGGGCTCATTCTAACAATGAACCTTTTAAACTTTGTGTAGCACATTCTCATTTCTAAGCATGTGTTGGTTTATTATTTAATTCTTAACATTTATGGAGTAATTACTGTACATAATGTGCTTTTGACAACAGAAGATCAAATATGGCTTGACATTTCACAGGCTGCAAGCCTCTATCACCTTGTGAATTAACTGTATTGTGGGTAATATTCTCATAACACAATCCCATTATGCCATGTGCTAAGAATCTCAATAAACCTTTTTCCTTGTTACAGCAAAAACATACTGACTGCGTAAAAATAGCTTTATTCACAGCTGCCCTCTTTCTTATATGGCTTCACAAAACAGTCTCCAGAAAGATTGCAGATGCAATATTTCTTTCTGTTTTTAGTGCTGCAAAATATACTGGTGTTCTATAAATAAATTACCATTTTCCACAAAGGTCAGAAGATCACCGCCATCTTTGGTGCTTGTACTAAAGTTTACTGTCGATATTCTACTGCAAGTGAAATGGTAATTGCGAAAAACCTACAAAGTGTATAATATGTACCCATGTAGTCACCGTGCCAGATATACACGTTTGGAAGTGTTTAATGATACTTCAAGACACTAACGAGATTAAAAACGCATTTCCTTTCTTCAAGAACTGTGCATCAGCATATTCATATTTCATATCAGACATCTGCCATTGATTGCATTATATTTAACTAAAATTAGATGATGCTCTCAAAATGAAAGAGGTCTGTGCCAAATCACCATCAGCAGAAGTTTGCTGGGGTGTTTAAGACCTAATATGTAATTAGGAGCAATTTTTTAAGCTTGGAAATGATCTGCTCTTATTAATCACATAGAGAAACAGGGACCACTGCCAAAAACTGTTCACAAAATATTCATCTTCCTACAGCAGGAACCTTAAAAAATGGCTTTCCTCACAACTGTGAGCTGATGATAGAATATTTTTATCACAACACTACATACTGTGATGTTTTACTTGATCCCAGATGTACACCTGATGTGAAGGCCTACCAGATCACCTGTGCTTCTTTTCTCATGCCATCTGATCTGCAATTATCATACTAAACTACACTTAAACAAGTCTTTTACTTTGGAATCATTCCTAGTGCCTCTAATTTTCCCCCTCTATCAATGTCTGTCAAACTGATTAAAAACTAATGGTACTAAAAATCTCCCGCAAATGATAGTATACAAGCCCCTCAAAGACATAAGAAATCTCAAGCACTGACCAGGGGCATTTTAAGAAGTGAGGGGGCCCATGTGCAGGATTTGTACATGCCCCCTCCCCTTACCTAAGACAGAACTGTCCCAATTCCCGGACCTCAAAAGGGGCGGAGCCCAACGGCGCTGTAAGCTCTGCACCTTTTTCGGCCCACGAATAGGGACAGTCCCACCGCAGGGGAAGTCAGACTCATTCAGCATCTATTTCTTCCCTCCGGAAGATCTTAGAGGGAAGAAATAGATACTGAATGGCCCCCTCCCTGCCAACCCTGGGTGCAGGATGAATGCCAGGGGCCCATGTGCACTACACACCCTGCACCCATTATAGATACGCCTATGGCACTGACCACATATTTGTGGAACATAGCAAAGCAGGATCAGGCTAAGTTTCCCCAGTGTGCCTATCATTCTGTTGGTGGACACCCTAGGATTGTGAGAATCAAAAAAGAAGAGAAGAACTAAGCTCAAAAACCATCCTTTAGAAATTTCCATCTGCAGCTGTACAAAGCTAACATGCCTCAGAAGAGAGCTAAAAAATATGACTGGGGAGCATAAAACAGGTGTATGTTATAGATCTCTTTGCAAAATGTATGTTATACCGTATTCACACTGATGCCCCAGCAAAAACCCGGGATTTTCGTCCCAGGTTTTTGCCGGAGCACACAGCAGCACAGCAGGGGGGATCCTGTTCACACTGCAGCATAGACCCGGGAAATTCCCGGGTCAGGCCCGTTCACACTGACACTCACACCCGGGACTCTTTGGTTCTATACTGCTAGACTATTGTATACCCCATTCTATTCTATAGTCTATACTATTGTATACCCTATTCTATACAATAGAACACTACTCACCTCTCCTGCAAGTCCCGCGGTGATCCTCTGTGTTCTCGCAGGACTTCATTCATGCTATGCATGAATGAAGTCTTGCGCATGCGCAGGACCTCCATTTCGGCTGGACCTGCAGTCAGCCGTGTTGCAGGACAGGTAAGTCCTGTTTCCTATATTTTAAGGGTTTTTTAAAATTAATTTAATGGTTTTCTTTATATAAAACTTTTTTTTTATTTAAAAATGGAGTTTTTAAAGCAACAAAGCTGATTGGGTCTTTTTTGACCCAATTAGCTTCTTTCAGTGCGACCCGGGTTTAAAAAACCTGGGTTGCACCGTTCACACTGCCAGCGACACGGGTCAGACACGGAAATAACCCTTGTTAAAACCCGTGTCTGATTCCCGGGTCTTTTGACCAGTGTCGCGGCAGGTGTGACCGTTCACACTGAGCCTCGGCCCGGGTTGTTCGGACTTGCCCCTGCAATATCCCGGGTTTTTGGCTCAGTGTGAAATGGTATTACAGTTCATCAGGAACATCCAAAAAATCCTCAAAATCAATTATATTTGATAAGTTTAACAGCTAACAGTCAGGATCTGTCAAAAAGAAGATTCCAAAAAATGTGTCAACTGCTTTGATCCATCACAGAAGCGAAGTCCATGCAAGCCCTTGATTCCATTTATACATAACAATTCATTCGTTAAGCTCACATTCTGGAACAATCTGCTAAGTTTTTAGATTTATTGTGCTTGGTGCATACTGTAAGTGAATTTTTTCCTTCTCTATTATTTATAAAACAATAACCCCAAACACAAAGGATGAATCTAGTAAACGTTGTTTTGTTCAGCATTTTAAAATCAATGAAACTATCCATAATAAAATTATGAATTCTTTGATCAAATGGAATAATCTGATAAATAGTGATTTTCTTAGGTAATCAAGTGAACTGTGGCAAAAAGGAATTTACTGTTTAAATATTGAAGTGCACACACACACACACACACACACACACACACACACACACACACACACATACATACATATCTATATCTTTGCATCACTACTTGTTATTGGATTCCCAGGCACAGTGGCTGATAGACATTGTATGGAAGCTAGTGATTTATTATAAAACATTTGCACCTAATATAACTCCAAAATATAACGTCTTTCTTTAATTACATTCTTTATGGACAAAATTTTCATCCAGACTCTACGCGATCTCTAATTATTGTCCTCCCTAAACCAGGCAAGAATGACACTAATTGTTCCTGCTACCACCTCATTACATCACAAAAATTTCCCCTCTTTTCGCCAGGATCAACTAAGGCAATGGCAGACTCTAAACTATAGGTCTTATTAGCATTTTCCATTTCTCAGTAGACAGAAAACGTATCCCTTATCACAACTTTGTTCAAAACACATATGGGCCCCTACAACATTTGAGACACGTTATCTCTCTGAGACGGTACTTTGCGGTACAATATCTTATATCTATCATAACATGCTTACACATGAACATCAGGAAAGGGAATTATGTGAACAGGCCTGGGAACGAGATTTGGGGACCTCTATAGACAATAAAGAATGGGACAACATCCTAACTAGAATAGCTAAATTTCTATTAACACAGCGATTAGAGAGAACGCATATAAAATGTATTCCCGTTGGCAATTAGTCCTGGCTAAATGACACAAAATATATCCTGCTACGTCTGATTTATGTTGGGGAGCCTTCGAGGAAAAGGGTACTTTCTTCCATATTCGGTGGGAATGCCCAATTATTCAACAATTTTGGTGAGGAGTATATCCCAATAGAATAGGATATGTATGCTCTATGGAATAGCGTTCCAGTCTTCTTAATAACACTCTTCCCAGGTGTTATAGTATATGAAGCCCTTGGTTTGCTCATACTGGCTCACTCATGCTAGGTTAGAGCTACCACAGATACAAATGTGGATATATGGATGGATGGATAGATAGATAGACTACGCGATCAGTACGTAAACACCTCTATCAAAACTTCTGACACATAACAATTCCAACAGGGTGCGAGTTGTGTTTGTAAGTTGGAGGGACTTAGTATTACAATGTACAGTATAGTCCAGTGGCGGAAATAGACAAACTCAGACCATAGCAAAGACGCAGAGTCCTAGGTCCGGATTCACACTACTGGACATAATGCATATATGTCCGTAGTTTACCATTTTTTGCTACTGCGCATGCGTAGTAAATTTTTTGCGTATCTTTTTGTTACGTAGATTGCGTAAATGCAGTCTTGAACACCGCCCATACACAATCTACGTAACGAAAAGATACGTAGATTACGTTAAAAATTTACTATGCATGCGCAGTAGCAAAAAACGGTAAACCACGGACGTATATGCTATACGTCCAGTAGTGTGAATCCGTGCCCTAATCTGGATGTGGGGTTTGACTTGCATTGTGCCCCGTGTATTTGGCATGTGCACAGTTCTGGGTATCAAAAGACAATTGCTCTGATGGATCAGTGCTTGACATGAGGCGGTATGCCATACCTTCAGGGCCGCCGTCATAAAAGGCCGGGCCTGGAACTCAGCCGCGGTACCCCGCCTCATTGGTGACGTCACATAGGATGGGGCGCAGCAGACATTCTTTAACAGCGGGCCGGTGCACAGGGAAGAACTTCCCTGCGCATTATCTGGCTACTAAATAGCACTGAGCAGCAAGTATTGGCCGTAGGATACCGCCTGCTGCTACAGAGCTAGGTAAGTATCGCGGGCACCCATCATGTCCGGACCCGGGACAATAGTTCCGGCTATCCCCATCCTGATGGCGGCCCTGCATACCTTCCACTGATTGAATTGAAAAACTATAAATCTCTATTTACTTTTGTTTTTTTCTGTGTCTCTATACCACCATTTCTGACTTCCCACTTTGATCACTGAAGTGCATAGTAAAGCACATGTTAAGGGCTCCATTTACTATCTTCAATTTCATATGATAAAGTCTGGTTTCATGTTGGCTTTATCGTATGAAATCAAAGTTTTTTTATTTACAATGCTATCATTGCCATGGCAACCATGGCGGCGATAGCATTAACACTAACGACTGCTGGCCTGCTCCAATAAATGCGGGCCAACTAATCGCTGTATTTGCTAAATATCATTATCTAAAGATGCTATTAGTGAAAGAATTTCAGCTATCTCCCCCTAATAGCTCTTATTAGGAAGAGGAAAAAGGAAAAGGAAATATATATTGGGAGACCACTGGAATAAAATGTAAAAGTGGTTATTTCATTCCACTGTGAGATATGTGAGGGGGGGGAGGTTTCTTTACATTTTTTTCTTCTATTTTAATAACATTCTGGGGACACGCTCGTCTAAGACATCTAAGCGGGTCTTATAGAAAATTTGAACCCCTATAGTGTGAATTACTATGTCTCATAAGGGTAACACTAGACCATAATTGAGTATTACTGTGGAGTCAAGTATTATGTTTGTTATTGATGTCCGAAATGTAATGTACGTTGACATTATGCTTCAATAAAAAAGTTTATTAAAAAAAAAAATGTAAAAGTGGCATAGTACAAAAAATAAAAATATGTCACTTTTTTTTATTAATAATGAAATAATAATGACATTTCTGAAAAGAAAACAATAAAAAAAAAACCCCAAAGAGCATTAAACCGGGTACGTGTCTGTCTCGGGGTTAGCTTTTGAGCGATGCTGAATAAAGTCGTTGAAAAGCTCGCTGACCTTTGTGGAACCTCACTGGAGAGATGAGTATTCTTAGTAAATGGAGCCCACAGATCAGGGGCGTTTTAAGAAGTGAGGGGGCCCGTGTGCAGGTAAAAGCGGCATAGTACAAAAAATTAAAATGTCACTTTTTTTTATTAATAATTAAATAATAATGACATTTCTGAAAAGAAAACAATAAAAAAAAACCCCAAAGAGCATTAAACCGGGTACGTGTCTGTCTCGGGGTTAGTTTTTGAGCGATGCTGAATAAAGTCGTTGAAAAGCTCGCTGAGCCTCACTGGTGACTATTCTTAGTAAATGGAGCCCACAGATCAGGGGCATTTTAAGAAGTGAGGGGGCCCATATGCAGGACTTGCACATGGGCCCCCCACCCCCCTTACCTGTCCAGATTTGCGGGGCTTAATGGTGCTGTAAGCCACGCCCCTTTTTCCATCCCGCAAATCAGGGCAGTCCCACCGCAGGGGAAGGGGGACTAATTTGGCATCTATTTCTTCCCCCCGGAAGACATTAGAGAGGAGTGGGCCTTACAGTGCCATTAGACCCCGCCCCCGCGAATCGGGACAGTCCCACCGCAGGGGAAGGGGGACACATTTGGCATCTATTTCTCCCTCCGGAAGACATTAGACGGAAAAATAGATCCTGAATGGCCCCCCTTCCCCTACCAGCCCAGGGTGCAGGATGCACTGCACACCCTGCACTAATTATAGATACGCCTATGCCACAGATGTCAGTATGTGGCACACCTGTGATTAGGGATTGGCAAGTATCCAATAATCACAAATCCGCATGGAACTTGGAAGGGTGAACCCAGTCAAAGGTGTTTGTATAGTGATTTAGTATTAAAAGTAAGGGCACAGTTACTAGCAGCGTTTCTATACTTAAATTCTAGGGGGCAGATCCACACCCCCGCACGCACGTAAAGCGTACTTACGAGCCCGTAGCGGGGAGTGTAGGCCCCCTTGCACTCCCTGCTGTTAGTAGGAAATCTGGACACTTACATGTCCAGATTCCTACCTTAACTATTACGACTAGGTCTGCGGCCATACCACAGCCCCTCATTTAAATGGCTATCCCCGTCTAGTCTGACTGCCGTTAGTCAGGATCTACCCCCTAGGTCATTGATTTTTCTCTTTACATACATGACAGCTTGCCATCTAAAGGGCAGCCATGTGTCCTTCTCTGTACTTACATTTTCCGCTCAGTTTATAAAATGGACATTTAAAAAGTAGAATATATAAAAAATGTGAACAAGGGCTGCATTTCCAATCACATTTTAATGCCTGTCTAAGCAGGATGCACTTCAGGACAACTATAAACTGATCATTGACCAGCATGTCCTTTAATCTCTGCTTCTGCTATGGTTGCATCATGTATCTTTAATTAGGCTATGGTTTCTTGGAGTATAATGGTTATTGACTAACACTTTAATTTGCCGACACTTTTAAAATATCAGTTCCTGAATGTAGAACGTTTAGAAGAGAGTTTGGAGTGCTTTAAATATTTACAATTTAATGTCTTCACTCAATAGAGCCATTACAATGTTTATCTGCACATTTGCATTAAATTCTATACACTAAAAACAGAAGCTAATTTGATAAAGTAAAAATTGTATTATTGGTTTTGTATACAGTCATTTATCAGTATTATCAGTTTTTAGTGTATGTTTTAATTTAAAGGTTATAAAAAACAAATATAATATAACTAAGATGGACACTGGAATTTTGCAACACTAGCGTGCTGATTCGGAGTTTGGGAGTAAGGGTAAAAAAAGGTGCAAGTGTACAGCTCGGCTAAACAATTTTTCATAAGTAAGGGGAATTCATTAATTTAAAATCTTTTGCATGCAGGGAAAATACTTTACTTTTACACAAAGAGCTCACTTACTGCATAGCTTTATGTTTAATCTATAAAATAGAGTTGAAATAAAAAAAAACTTCACCTCTTAATTCTAATTCTGGTTTTGCAAATTGCCTCCCCTTGCAGTTCAGCAAAGTATTACTCAGGTCTACACTTGCACCTAAAAAAAAAATGTAAGTGCAACTCTGAATCAACCCCAAGCTCTTACACTTACACTATGGGCTTTATTGCACAGTGGCTAACTTTTGGGACTTGAAAATTTTCATGTCTCAAAAGTTAAATACACTGTGCATGCACCGAGACTTCATCTCCAGGACTTCATAGAAAGTTTAACTCTGTTTACTTGTTTTTCTTTTCATTTTATTGCTTAGATTTATTTTTAGTTATTTTTAATTAGTAAATTTTTTTATTTATTTAAAAAAAAACCACACAATCTGTGTATTCCAGCGGTCTTCCAATTGGGTATACTAATGCTAATGATCGCCTAAGTTTCCTCCTTGCTCTCACAGCCTTCTGAACCAAGGCTTAATAATGTCAAGACACACATATGGCCTGCGTATATTTAGGAATGTTATTAAGTGTGAATGAGGGCCATGGCCTCTATCTGGACTTGCAGCACTGATAGTACAAGATTATTTCTTATACTTTAGTAAATATATATATATAGTCATTTTATCACATCATATAATGTTTTGCATTCTAGGGTAATACTTTTGTACTGTTCATCTGGTAAATGGCAGATGGGTTACACTAAGATGTTAATGAACAAAATTCTGTTTGAGAGCTATCTGAGACATGTTACAAGTCTAAAGCTACCAGATGCTTATTACAATGAATAATACCTGGCTACAAACAGAATATTTCAGCAAGTAATTACACTGCCAGATCCTAGAACATAACTTAGATTATGTAACATCTTGTTGTTAGCCTTAATATTATATATAAGTATAAAGTTAGAACCAATCATAGAAACATAGAAAGTGACGGCAGATAAGAGCCACATGGCCCATCCAGTCTGCCTAGTTGTTGTACTGATCCAAGACCCTACTTACCCTCGATTTAGTTTAATATTTGGGATATCCTTATATTTATCTCAAGCATGTTTAAACTGTTCTACTCTGTTAGCCTCAACCACCTCAGATGGGAGACTATTCCCCTTATCTATCACCCTTTCACTGAAGTATTCAAAGTGTGGTGGTGTACAGTGGTATGCCATAGCCCATACCACTGCTTCTCCTACTGATTTAACTGAAATATTATAAATCATTCACTATTATTTTCTATGTTTCCATACGGTCTCCTATATTGTCCATACAACCATAATTTCCCCTGGCCAGAGCAATAATCCAGTTTTCCAAATTTTGACAAACTTCTGTACATGAAATCCAACCAACTTTCCACACTGCATGTATGTGAAACCAAATTAATCAACCAAAATGCATTCCAACCCATCAAGCCTTCTGACCGAGAGGCTGGGTCATTTCTGAGGCTGTTGAGTTCACTTCATTCACAGTATAGGCAATTCATTTTAATACCCACTATCCAAGACATTTGTACTTATGGGAAATTCCACACGCTTGCAACTGAAAACTTAAGGTAGTTCCAGCCTATTGGTAGCCCGTCTATCTGAGTGGAAGTGGTTATAATTAGCAAATGCCTGAATAGTGTGGCCTGTAGATTTTAGATCTAACCAAATCTTTTGCTCAGGTATTCAGTCATACAAAAATCTGAAATCTGAATCAGGTCCAACCTTCTCAAAAAATTACACTGAAGCTTACAGCCTATTACTGTACAGGCGTCAGCTGGATTCTTAAAATCATTGCAATAATATGTAAAAAATAAAATATAGTTATGATTCTGAATCTATTTAATAATGTCACAAATATGTAAAAAAAAAAAATACAAGAGATGGGGACAAAGATGTAAAAATATGTGTATAAAAATGATGATGAACAAAGGTTAAGGGGCCAGGAAGGAAGGAAGATGCTGATGGTGGAACCAAGAAGGTAAAGGAGTACCCACAGTAACGGGACAGAATGGGATTGCACAATGGTATATGACCTGATTCAAAAGTGAGGACTTTGTGCTCATTAATACAGGGTTGAGAACTGCTGTTTGCTGTTGTAAATTAAACATAAGATAGTCTTTGTAACAACTGAACATTGACTGAAATTAGAGTGTGTGACATGATTTCAAGCAATTTATCACAACTACAAATGAATTGCTGAAAAAGAAAAGAATCAAGATTTCCCAACTTAACATCCAGACCTCAACCCCACTGAGATGCTGTAACAAGACCTCTGACATCCATATATAAACAAATGCTCCTAAACATCACTCAACTAAATGAGTTTTGTGTTCCCTAAATAAAGATCACGTGAAAATCGAGTATTTCAACTTATTGCTGTTAAAATGAATTTTCAAGATGTGGTATAAAATAAGTATAACCCTTGATTCAATAACATGTTGTTTTCTTTGTTAAATAAATGATGACAACTTAAAATCCTATAGATCAATTCAATCAACAGTAGCTTTATCATCTTTTAGGGTTTGGTGAGGACCAGATGATTGTTAATGATGATATATGTAGATAGATATATATGGATAAATAATTTGCAGTAGATGTATTCTGGAGGCTGTTTTTTCTGATTCACTTGCAGTGTTTTTTTTTCTTCAAGCTGGGACACTTTGATGAATGACCTTGTATGTGGCTGCAAAGGACAGAATATTAAATAATTGATGAGTTACAATGTGCTTTAGCAGCCTCCTTAATACATAGCCCATCCATTGTGTGGTTTTTAGATGAGCCTGCATGCTCTTGGGATGTACAGGCCTCCAACAGAAGTCTTCCCTTTGTTTGTGCTGCAACATGATTCTATGATACGCCTTTGCTCCTGAAATTCAAATCCCACAGATCTTTCTTCTGTCGGTGTGAGTTCTGACGTGACACTGCTGAGATAATTTAGGAATTTGTGAGCACAAAGCCCCTGTTACTGTGAAAACAGTCTGTGGGCATCTTTTGAGTCAGGAACAAAAGATGAGCTCTCCCTTTTGTTTCACACAGTACTGCCTGTTTGTTGTCACTCAAATCAACAGCCTATTCTGGATTAATTATTAGTAATTACTCTATTAAAAAAAAGGGCGAGTCTGTCTTCCCAGATTAACCCCTTCTCCGCTGATATGCTACTCATGGTGTTAAGTATAAAATAACTGAACAGCTTGAATGGGCATTTTTCAATGGTAGACATTCTATCTAATATTATCATATTCTGTCACTAAATGCCATTACACCTACTAAATCATGGATAATGGCTTTGATAGGACATGTGGTATTTTAGAGACTTTACAAGACAATAACTTTAAAACCCCTTTCAGAACACAATCAAATACCTGGGTTTTGGGCCACAAACCTGGCTCTTGACCAAAACCTGGGTATTTAATGGTAATGCGAAAGGTGCAGGGGTCCTGGTTTCAACCCAGACATGGGGAAAAAAGAAGCATTTTTGCAGTGTCTGGTGGTGATAAGAAAGGTGCTGACCCGAGTTTTTCAACCTGGGTCTCACCTAATGCACCTGATTGGATTGATTTGTTTACTGTTGCTATGCAACTGTAAACTAGTCCCTCCCCCGGGAGCCGCATGCTCACCCTTCAAAATGTCAGGGAAGACGCAGGACCTAGAATTTCCTGGGTCTGCCCTGGGGTTTAAAGGACCTATCCAGGTTTTTTAGGTTTTTTTTTACCAAAAAGCCCTGGCAACCCGAGTTATTGCTGGGGTGGTGATGTGAAAGCAGCATTATGGAGAAACTTAAGATGCTGTTATGATATCAGAGTACTGGCATGAAGCATTTATCCTGCCCAAACAGTAGATTAACCTATGAAAACTAGTCATTGACTGGTAGGCTATACAGACTATGTGAAAGTATGGTGTTCCCTCTGTGATACAGGATGCTTCATCTAAGAGACCCAATTGGTGGAAACTATGTAGGTCAGGACTCAGACCTAAGCAGCCATTATTTGAATTATAACTTTATTATAAGAGAGAGAATTATCTGATCTGGACTAACTCAAACTAAAATATAACTTTCCAGAACTTAAGAAGTTTCACATTATATTTATATTTTCTATGCAGGTGAGTGCTATTGCTATTTTTGGCTGTAATCCGCTATTTTAGGCTAAGGGGAAGCTGACTGCAGTGTCTGCTATCGATCCCTTACGGAGACTGATGTAAACAGGAAGATATATCCCTCCGCATTCATCATTACCTTAAATAACTTCAGCTGTAATGTTAGTGGTTATACTTTTACATGAGTGACATTTGGTCCTAATGTAATAAATGTATGTTATTTGTGATTTATTCGTATGTGAATGCTTTATTCTAATATGTAAAAACATGAATAATAAAAAAATAGCATTCTGATAATATGGTCGTCAAAAGGACTCAGGCACCTTTTTTGGCACTGATCAATTTTTTAAGAAGATAGAAGTTCACATTCTAGAAGATCATGGGAGATCAGTTACTGATATATCAGTTGTAAACATCTGTAGTTCTAGGACAAAGGCATATGTTTATGGTTGGTAATTTGGAAAGTGTATGCTATCTGCCTTTGACCTTGTGTGATACGGGCTTATGGTTTGATGGATTCGACCGGCCCTGTGGTTTAGACTGCAATCTTTTATTTGAATTCTCTGTCTCTTTGCAACTGTATAAAACATAAGGCAGTACTTTACTACCGCCTGCAGGACTGCTTTGTTCATGCTACAGAAATGTCAAAATGTCAATATTCCACATGCTTAGTGTATGAGGATTTCTGAATATTATGAAAATGCCCTGGCTCATCTGAATTTCACAATATTTACACCCAAAAAATACTCTGCTCTAACCTTTGTTTTTTCCACCCACCTTACTGCACATTGAAGATTATCCCTGGCTATTAGTGTTAAAGACCTTCAGTCTTCTCTAGTAGACTTGATATTCCAAGCAATAAGACCAAAAATTGTGGCTCCCAAGAGAATCTCACCCAAAAGCACCTAATATCAAGACATCTTTTCTCCAAGTAAAAAAAAGCCTGGAAGAGGGGAGAACACGCCCGTCACTCCCCTCTGTCGTGCAGGGTTCTGGACACACACTTAACATCTCCGCACAGAACTGCTGTTCTCCGCCCCCGGCCCTTAATTAGCATGTCTATCCCCGTCTGTAATCTATATTTATAGATATACATAGGGGTTCCGTGGGAGGAATGGTGTTGAGGCCTTAGGAGATGTGGGGATCCTGCACAAGGGCCCCCTCACTTCTTAAAACACCCCTGACTAGGGGTATGTTATAACGTGATAGGTTATAACATAACATGAGGAGAGAGATGTGACTGGCTGCCACATCCTCCTCTATTGTAACAATTTATATCTATTTTCCCACAACCTGCTCTAACCACTGCTGCATACATCTGTTTTGTGCATAGAAGCTGATTTTAAGCATATTTCCATTAAACGCACTGGTTTTCCAATGATGCTATTGTTTTTTGCATTGGAGGCTTTTAAAAAGTGATGAAAAAAAGTGATGTTCCAAAAATATTTTTTATTTTTACTTTTTAATTTTTTTAGGTTTCATTCTTGTGTTTTCACTGTTTGTATGAAACCCAACAGATCTTCAGCAGTTGAAGAAAACAAAATAAATTAACTTTGATTCATTTTAGAAATAACACCACCAGTCTGTAAATCAAGACACATGGCAGGGATAGTTTCATGTGAAGGCAACAATCGGACTGTTAAGCTGGCAACAAGAGCCTGTGTATAAGCTACGTGGGATTGTACCTTTGCAGCTTCCTGAAAACACACTTTAGTTCTATAGCACTCACTTTCTTTCTTTCTAATTGTCATGTTGTCTTTTCCATCATTTCTAGGCCCATTTATCTGCTTCCTCTGACATTTTTCCCCCAGCCTTGGCCCTGCTGCTGTCGATCTTGTCTCACATAATGTCACTGCCTCTTTAGAATCAATTCATCAGAGCGGAAATTAACAAGTGCTGACGGCCATAGCAGAAGAAAATCTACCATCTGTGCATGGGGGAGACTGCATTGGTGCCCAAAAAGCAACATCAATTGAAGAAATAAATCTTTACATAGAATTATAAATATATATGCAAAAACACACCAACATGTATCAAGGTCATTACAATGTGAAAAATGTTGATAGAACGTATTCCACATAAATGTAAAGAAATTAATGTTGGTCATGCCTTGTACACGCAGCTCCATACAAGGCACTGAAATATTTCTTCATAATAAATACATTTTAACAATTTGAACATATTTATGATAATAGCTTAATAAGGATAATGACAACATTAGCAATTGTCCTCCCATGGGCAGTCTTTCTGATGCATGAGGTAATTTGACGTTGAGCAGCATTTTTTCAAATGTCAGAATACATTGCTTTTGTTATATACATTTTAAAAATTGTTCATATATTTAATCTTTTTCCACAAGTTGTTCACTGCACTCTAGTATTTCGGAGTCAGTCCCAGACATTGAAGTCGCTGGCAATAGCATTATCATACTTTTCCTGAAGCCCTCTTCTTTCTGATTGGTAAGTGGCCAGAACTATTCACCAATTGGCATACTAACAACTTACAAACTGATAGACTGCTGGCTGAGAGGCAGGGGGTATATGCTGCTTAAATGTTCTGGTTGTGTTTAAACTGAATCCTTTCTCTGCCTCTTGGATGCCAGTGACACAGCGTTGCAGCTAGTAGCCCTAAATCAGATACCCCCTTGTACCCAAACATGACAAAAGTAAAAAGACCAATAGACCAAAACATAGTTTACTAAAACATGACATGTCCACTTAATCCATGCCCTGCACTAAAAGGATTTGTCATGTAATACTGTGCTGTTATGCACAGACAAAGCATAATGGCAACTTTTTATGACAATATGGGCTGTGCATTATCCTTTATAATTATATTTATTTACCACCATGAAAGTATTTGTGAGTGTTATGATCAAGACAATTCTCACTCATCCCCCACCACTAAGGACAAAGGACCAGATTCAGACCCTCGCACACTTTCCATACATGAGTGAACTCTCCCTGTCACTTCCCTTAAGTGAAATACATGTAAACACCCACCCTCCCCCTGTACAATTTAAATGCTTCTCCCCACCCACCTTGGCAGGCAGAGGGGAAACACCCTCCCTTTATACGCAAAATCTATTGTACGGAACATAGTTCCAGCCTAAAGAGGTGAAAAAGTAAAGTCACAGCTGTTACAATCTTAGTTGGGTGCAAGCACAACTTGGAATTTATTGTGTTTGTTTTCAAGGTTATAGGTTTATTATACCCCGTTCACACTGAGCCAAAAAAACGGGATATTGCTGGGGCAAGTTCTTACGACCCGGGTCGGGGCTCAGTGTGAACGGACGCACCAGCTGCAACCCGGGACATTTGTAGGGTTATTCCCGTGTCAGACCTGGGTAGCCACCAGTGTGAACGGTGCAACTCGGGTTTTTCAACCCGGGTCTCACTGAAATAAGTTGATTGGGTCTAAAATAAAAATGTTAGCTTTAAAAAAAAATGTTTTCATAAAAAATACATTTTTTAAATATAGAAAAACCATTAGCTTAATAAAAATAAGAAAATGAAAAAATAGAAAACAGGACTTACCTGTCCGTGCGACGCAGCTGACTCCAGGTCCGGCATGAACACACTGTGCATGCGCTGTGTTTTTTCATGCCAGGACCTAACATTTTCTAAGTGCCAAAATGGAGGTCCTGTGCATGCATCGCATGAATGAGAAGTCCTGCGAGGATCTGGAGGATCATTGCGGGACCTTGCAGGAGAGGTGAGTTGTTGTAAATAGTATAGACTATAGAATAGAATATAGAATAGAATATAGATGATAGAATAGAATATAGAGTATAGAATATAGAGTATAGAATATAGAGTATAGAATAGAATATAGGGCCATATGCAGAGCCCAAAGACCGCGTATACGCAATCTACGTTGCAACAATTAACGTAGATTATGTTACAGAATTACTGCACATGCGCAGTAGAACATATCGGCCCATAGAGTATAGAATAGAATATAGAGTATAGAATATAGAGTATAGAATAGAATATAGAGTATAAAATAAAATATAGAGTATAAAATAGAATATAGAGTTTAAAATAGAATATAGAGTATAGAATATAGAGTATAGAATAGAATATAGAATAGAATATAGAGTATAGAATAGAATATAGAGTATAAAATAAAATATAGAGTATAAAATAGAATATAGAGTATAAAATAGAATATAGAATAGAATATAGAGTATAGAATAGTATAGCAGTATAGAGACCAAAGAGTCCGGGGTCAGGCCTGTTCAGTGTGAACGGGCCTGAGCCGGGAATTTCACGGGTCTATGCAGTAGTGTGAACGGGGTCTTAGGAGCTGGGCTGATGTGTGCCCCGGCAATAACCCGGGTCAAAAAACCTGGGATTCAGCAGTGTGAACACGGTATTATTGTAACTTACTTTCATATATGTATACATGTACATACCGGAACCTGTCTCCATCAGATTTGTTTTATAGTCAGATTGGTTCATTTGCAGTTTCTGTTATATCTCTGCAAGTCATACATGCCTGTAATTGTATTTCACTGACTCTACACAGTGTCTGCAAATTCTTTTACTGTCAGGAATTGTTTTTAATTTTCTCTAGAAAGCTCTATAAAATTTCTGCAGACAGCGGGGAGTGAAGGTGGCATGCACTCCCCGCTATGGGTGCATAACTACGGACCCCCGCACGCACGTAAAACATGCGGCGGTCCACTGTCTCTAGAGTTACTCCATTATTACTCCCCCTTCACTTCTTTCCTGTCCTCCTGATTTTTATAGCTTCCCCAAGCTTCACTCTCCAGTTTATCCTTGTTCCTTACAGCTCACTACAATTTTGCCTCTAGACACTTTGTAGTCCACCATATGTTCTCTTTAGTTTCCCAATCCATATTTTGCCCAGAACTTTAATGTCAACAATGTCAATATGAAGCCAGTTATTTCAATGTAATTATAAAGTCTCCAATGTTCTCTTCAGCTCAATGTGTTGATACTCCAGTAATGATTTCTTCAGTACAGCTCACCAGATAGCACTCTTCAGTCTTGTCTATCTCCTCTCTATAGACCACCCCAGTTTCTACTATACAGTTACCCAAGATTCCCCTCCTCATCACCTTCTTCACTCCAGCATTCAGGTAAACTTTCTTTAGCACCTCCAAATTTACTCTCCAAATCAGCTTCCCTCCAAATCTTTCAGCTTCTCTTATTTCTCCTCTTTTCTTGCCCTTAATCAATTTTAGATTTATTTGTAATTTCATTTCAATAAATTTAAAATGAGGCCACTTTTTCAGAGATGCTTAAATATTAACTTTACAACGATTGTTTTACCTTTTTAGTGCTATGTTTGTGCAATCTTGTCAGTCTATTAAATGTAATTAATATGTCACACTGGAATAAGGATTTGTGACACTGACCATTGTGGGAGTGACATATTTGAGAATCACTGTCCTTTAAATAGACGTGCAGCTTAGCCTTGCTGACATGATCAATACTATTATTAAGTACTGGCATATATACTTCAGATTGCTTAAAGGAGAAACAGGACTAGTAAGGTTGAACAATCCACCCTGCAATAAGTTTCATATTTATAATTATACATTTTTATTTTGTGTTTAGCATAAATTTTTAATAAAAATCAGAGATAGCATCTAAACTTCAAATATTATAGAACTGCAAGGGCAGATTTACTAGGCTGCGGGTTTTGAAAAGTGGAGATGTTGCCTATAGCAACCAATCAGATTCTAGTTCTCATTTTCCTATTACATGCTAGAGAATGTCAGCTAGAATCTGATTGGTTGCTATGGGCAACATCTCCACTTTTCCAAACCCGCACCTAAGTAAATCTGACCCCAAGAGTTTCCACCAAATACAATCTAAAATATAAATTGCACAGTAAACAGTAGCAATAATCACATTTATAAATTTTACATGCAGCAATGAGTGTTTCATTAGTTACATGTGATATCAATCAAAAAACAAAAACTCTACCTAACCCAAAAAATAACGGTCAGTAATTCTCCGAAATCCAGACCCTTTACATTCCTTGAGCCTGATCCACAATTTTCTGTACAAGTACAAAGGAATTCTGCATCGGACCCCATCCATCCAATGCAGAATTCTGGGCTGGCCCACGCAACATGCAGTAATATGCTAATCCCTTGGCTAAGCCCTTATGTACAATCCTGTAGTCTGCATGGACTGAGTTCCATGCAGATCACTTAAAGTAGGGCCCTAGAAACAGAATTCCCTTCTGCACATAGGAGTACGTGGGAAAAGGAGATTGCCCTAATCTCCTATATGGGGGAAGTGAGGATTTCAATTTTAAATATAATTGGCCTTAGAGGGAGGGGACTGGTGTGCCCAAATATTTCTTAAAATGTGAAGTGAATGTCTTTTAAGGAATGAACCTAGGGAACCTGGCTTCTCCCAGTAACAGCATTTTTGTATTGTGTAAGTGTAGTCTTTTATTAGAAAATTATTATTATTATAAGAAATTATTAATAAATATATTTTATGTCATTTTGGGCCTGTTTCACAGATCCAAAAGCTTTAAGAAACATGCATATCCGCACCTAACTTGAAGCTCCCTTCCACGCCAAACCCCCCTTATTTTACGTACCTACGGCTTCCCTAACTTCCCGTGCATATTATTCTTCTTAAGAAGGAAAACAAGCACAGAGGTTCCCTTGCCGCACACTCCCGGGCTCGTTACAATACCTACCCCCACCCACTCTTTTTTTTAAAACTCCCTGAGGCTGCTCTACCACACATCTTTCTTCCTAACCAACTAAAGACCAAACATAGTAAATTTATGAATCTAAGTGGCACGCAGGCAGCGTAAATCCCCAACTACGTATGTGTAGTAGGTTATTTCGCAAAAATACGCACCTCAGAATCTGCTGCTTCTTAGGTGTAAATACGGTCCTTTGTTATCATTTTTGTACTTTAAGCACAGTGGTCTTTTGTCATATTAAATCTCAATAATATAATGTCTCTGTTTTCTTTTGAACTCAGTGATTGGTTGTATAAAGTTGAGTTAAGTGGCAATAAAAGAAGTGAACTGAAGCCTCCTTGTATAGATTATATGCTGTCTGGACAAACCTTGGTGGTGGCAGTAACAGGTACTAAGTAGTGTGTGAGTTAAACAGAGGGGGCTTAGTCATTTCAGACAGACCAGGGAGTTGTATTTGATTAACCCTTTTTATACTTGTCATACAGGCTCAGATGACTGCTGATCGTGACAAAAGTCATCATTTTGTAAACCACAGCGGCAGTTACTAAGATTTGATAGCAGCATTATATATTTATAATGGCTCTTTTCGAGACTGAAAAAATAAATTCTTAATGCAAGTTCTTTGGCACAGAGAATCCACAAAGCAGTGTGCTGTTGCTGAAGTTCATACAGTGTTAAACCATCTTGTAACATCCTCTGGCAATGTTGATGGAGAATGCAAGGACACACCTGAGGCCCCGATGCTGGTCTCCCAGCACTGATATCCACAGTCTGAGAGTTTCTGTTTGGTTGTTTCCACCACACTGGGATCTACATCTGATAGAACAAAGAGGAAGGAAGGGGATGTTCAATCAGAGGACAGGGCATATTAATTATGGTAAGCACATAGATATAAGACAATAAAAGGGCACACTACATTGGCCAAACTTCATAGATCAGCATAGAAAAAAGAAGTCATTATGCAGTTTATAAAGCACTTAAAGCTTGGCAAATTACATCTTTTGTATTTTATTTTTTTATTAATGGATCTTGTACACAGAAATATGGGGTGTGGGTCGCCTCTGAGAACGGTCCTTTTTCTGCTTTGCAGGAGAAGCAATCAATCCACCGAAGAAGAAAAATGCAGTGGCAAATTTTATTAATGTAACTCTAACCCTTATCCTAATCCTTACCCTAACCCTCCCCTTCCATTACCTTACCCTAACCCTCCCTTCTCCGCAGCCTATCCTTTAGACTACCCTCCCTGCAGCCTAATACTAAAACTGCCCTACCCACAGCCTGACCCTAAGACTCCCCATAGACTTCCCTATATTACTCACCAGACCAGTACATCGGGTCTGCGGTTTCTGAATGAATGAATGGGTAAGTATGTCGATCTGCATACTTACCCATTCATTAATCAAATTTACCTTCCATGAACCTGTTTGCATTAACCTATAAATTGATCTGAGCAACTTCCATTTTATGTATTTTTGAAATAGAGACAAACGAAAATTAGCTTTCATATTCGAGGCGGCGACTGCATCCCAGAAATATGCTGCTTAGAAAACTCAGGTGTGACAAAAGCTTGAAAGAGATTTTTTCTTCCTTTTTTTGGGGGAAATACTGCCACCTACTAGCCATCACTGGAAATGGCTTCTCACAGGCACACAACTAGAATATATTCACTAACATGATCTGCAAGTGTAAACAGTATTGTCAGCCATAAATCTACCTGCAACTTCACTAATGCACCAGTATTTAAAGCCCAAATACCTCTTTATTTACTATAATACAATGCCTAGTATTAAAATGATTAATGAATGTAATACTTACCAGGCCTGAGCAATGTTATTGCACAGCCACCTCCTCCAGCACCAGTTAGTTTACTATGAAGACCATGTGATGCAGTCACCTGACATATCCTATCCAGTGAAGAATGGCCAACACCTATGACATTTAAATGATGTTGATTGATGTCAACTAATTCCTGGAAAAACAACACAATATTTCTCATACAGACAGTGGTATAACTTGCATAATATTTCATATATAATAAAACATTTTTTACCAATCACACCCATGTCCTGGCTGGAACTACTGGTTTGTAGTAATATGCAATATATCTTCTTTGGTGTATACAACATTAACTACCATGGAGGATTTGGAATATGTTGTAGAAGAGTGTATTTTCTTGTTAATTGATAACCCAGCTGTAAATACAGTACTAATAGCACGAAGCACAAATTCTCTAGCCCATGCACTAGTGATGAAAACCTGCCTGTTCTATTACCTCTAACACAGAGTAATGATCCTTAGACAGTCCATCAGATGAAGCTTGTAGAACTCGCTGGCACTCTTGGGAAACAGCATGTATGGATGAGAGGACAGGCTCTATGATTTCTGGATACTAAGAGTAAAAATACAGAATAACAGTTTTATCACAAGAAATTTCAAATATGAGAGTTTTCAAGAATAGTGGAAATAGCCTTATAGGGCCTGATCCAGAGCTACGGCCGCCGTCGCTAGAACAGGCGGCCGTAGCTCTAATGCGCATGCGCCGGGCAGATGTTGCCCGGCGTTACTATGGAAACGCCCGA
>WWET01003826.1:16412-36377 GCA_011038615.1 Limnodynastes dumerilii | reverse complement strand
TTTTTTTTTTTTTTACACGCACCACACAAAGCGCAGCATGTTTAGAAGTCTTACCATGCTGATGCTAATATTACTACAAGGCTAAGCAATGCTGAGCCTTGTAGTTCTATCAGCACAGCATGGCTAAGGCTTTCAAGTATGCTGCACTTGTTTTTTTGTTTTTACACATAGCAAGCGACGCCGATTTTTAAAAGGAAAATCGCAGTGCTTTTCTATAGAAAAGCACAGCGATTTACCCCTTGCTAAATCGACGCATCTCGCGGGTAAATCGCAGCTTAGTGAATTTTGTGAATTCACGCTGCAAAGCGCCTGTAAATCGCGGCGAGATCCAACGATTTGAAATCGCTGGATAAATTTGCCTTTAGTAAATATACCCCTAGGTCACTAAAGCTAATGGGCCACTAATGTCACTATTAGAAGGCTGAAGACACTGAAGGGTGGGAATATTGGAAGGCTAAAGACACTGAAGGGGGGAATATTGGAGGCCTGTAGACACACAAGGGGTAAATTGCATGGCTGTAGACACACAAGGGGGAGGCGGGAATTTTACATAGTGCAGTGTGCACTGGATAACAGTCAGCACTTTGAAGGCTGCGTCTGCTTTTTTTTTTTATATGCTTATCTTGCAGTTGTGAAGCGTGAGCGAGTAGCTCCGCAATGGAAACGGATGTCTGGATTCCGTCCAGTATTATTAATGCAAAATATCACGCTGCAATGTGCCAACACAATAGTGTGTTTCATATGTGCTGTTACTATCTGAACTGCCCAACAAAAAATAATAAAGAAAAGTAAATATATATATATCAGGGCTGGTGCTAGCATGTCTGGTGCCCCCCTGCAAAAAATAAATTTGCACCTTCCCCTTTTATAAATATTATAATCACACTGCTGTGCCCTGTGGTCACATGGGCTAGACATCAGCAGAGGTTCTTTAGCCCACTTAGATCTAGCATCTATCTACAGCACAGGCTGGCGTCGCTGTATTGAGCACCGGCGCTGGCTCTCACAGTTGTCACAGATCTGGCTAAATGTCAGCTCTAAGAAGAAGGGGGATGAGCGGCAAGCGCCTATCCAGCATGGCACCTGGATGCACCGCATCCCCCCATGGAGTGCATCGCGCCAGCCCTGATATACATATAGCTATCCCCACCCGCCTAATTTTTAATACCGCCCTGCTGGCAAAGATTTCTTAGGAGAACACTGTATATTTATTGCTCATCTATATAAATCACAAGTGCACATCACCAATGGTGGGTGATATTTATGTTGTCAGTACATTATAACATTAGTCCCAAAACTGAAATAATGAAGTAAAGAATCCTAAAATAAGTAATATTTAGAAATGATTTGCAAGGGTGCAGATCTCCCCAGATAGATTGAATATGTCTCAGCATATCAGAAATATTTAATCTAAAACTTTAGTTAATTCTAGGAGTAATTTTAGCTGTGTATTCCAAATATAAAGTATCTTACTCACCGCCCACAGATAGAGAGGTAGAGATAGAGAAAGGTCAGAACAGCAAGATTCTCAGTGTCTTTAGATTCTGCACCAACACCTGCAAATGTCTTTAGTATGTCTAACTGCTCTGGGGTAGGTCCTATGGGCTCATGATTACCTAGATAGCAGACAAATGAATTAATATATGCTACTCCGTTATAACAACAAAACATGTCAGGGCAGCACATGCTCATATACAATGAAAGATTAAAGGAAAATAGTACAAATAGCAGACCCACAGTGGTTATAAAGAAGGAATGGGCATATAAAACATTGTGTTGTCTTTTTCACCAAGTAATTACATTTTACATTTGAGGAATTAAAGGTATTAAGTAAATGTATGAGTTTAAGGCAAAATACAAAATCATTGCAAAACTGTAAAATCCTATACACATGTAAGTAATAGAAACTTTCATTAATGCATAGTGAATGTCTGAAAAATTACAATCACAGGGCCTGATTCAGACTTAAGAAGGAGCTTAAAATTAAGAGAGGAAGGTTACTCCTGGGCAAAACCATGTTGATTTTAGGGGAAGTCAAGTTAATTGTATTCTTTGCATGCAGAAATATATCTTTGAATTGCTTACTGCACACAGATACTGACCAGCTTTACTATCACACTGTTATTTAGACTTGGGCTGCGAAAGGTCTACCTCTTAACTCTAATACTGTTTACAACAGATGAAACATGACTCCCCTCCAATCAACATGGTTTAGCACAGTAGTAACTTTCCTTTCTTATTATCAATCTCTGAATCAGGGCCACAATCTGCAGTCATATAAATATGAAATGTAATGCTGGCAGATTATAGGCCCAATTCACCAATGACTGAAATACAGTCATAAAGCATAATTTTTCTCATCTGGTTGGCTGATTTGAAGTTAAGGCATGCACAATCAATCGCAAAAAATCATGTGCTAATACTGTGTACATTTTGCCAGTGTATGGTTAATCGGACAAATAAACAATGTGTGGGGAGACACAATTTTTTTTTTACTGCGATCATTCCAAAATGGAGAAATATTCCTTAATGTATGCTACAAATTTTGGCTGAACCAGCCATTTTCTAGATCGTTGTGATCATCACTTTAGTATGTGGGCAGCATTACTTACTTTGGAAAGAAGGCAGCAAAGTCTGAAGTTTACCGAGATCCCATCTTACATTGGTTCCGATGTTAGGAAGGCTATATAACACCGAATCTTTGCAAGGCCGCAATCTAAGGAATGTTCTTAAGTTTAAACCTGCTGCCAAAGCCATCTAAAATGAAGAAGAAAAAACATATTATGGCATAATGCACAAGACTGAATATAGCTGAAAAAAGCATGCCTTTTGCTTGTAAATAGACTGAATTATATAACACTGAAACATGCAAATGCATTAAAGTCCCTTTTATGAACAAAAAAAAGATAATAATATTGAAGTATGTGAACAATAAGACATTGGCCCGTATTCACACCTAAGAAGCCGGGAGGGGACCGGAGAAGTAGGTGAAGATACATGTGTCCTACGGATCACACTCGCAAGTGTGAATCCAGTCCATAATGTTCATCTGGGAACTGTCTATGCAAATAGTTATAAGGTTTGGAAAGTGTAGCCAGAAGCAATTGCCACTTCCCTAGGTCACTGTTAAATATATGCAGTGGGCTGGAACCTGCTAAGATCTTAGCAAAGGTGCGTATATTTGCGATCTTTTCGCAATCGCATCTCTGAATCAGCCCCTATGACCAAACCTGCAGGAACTGTACAATGTTCTGTTTAAATAAATTCATTTACCATAATTTATGTCAAGCGTACTTTACCAAAGATCAGTACAAGCAGCACATCTAATACTTTACCAAAGATCAGTACAAGCAGCACATCTAATATTAATATCAACTAGCTGAAAACACTGCATCAATCAAGATTTAGGGAATAGGCAGATGGAAAATCGTATTTTGGTAAAGTGATATTGCCAAGGTGCTTACAACTAATGTTACATGTTTTCAATCATTTAATCAGTCATTGGGCCCAATCCAGATCTGAGCCCAAATTGATGCGTTGGAGTAAATAGTACAGCCTGCGTGCGATCCAATGCACACACAACTGTGTCCTTTGGATTGCATCCAATTATGGCATGTAGAGTATGAGCACACAGCAAAAAAGCTCAAGCAGACACGTGGTCAAATAAGTTGTGCAACAGTAGTGTTCTACACTGTATTGTAAACTGTAAAAAAAAATATGAATAGTACAAACAGATCTGCTGTAATATAAACAATAAAATCTATGAGAATTTGTTTTAGTACTGTATATAGAAATCAATTAGCACATGCACAATACAGCAGCAGCGCTTTCAGACATTTAAAATGTCACATACTAATGGAAGGGCCTGAAATAGGTTGTGGAATGGGAGCCCCTTGGAGTTAGACTTGACCTGTGGTTGATGCAAATGTTTTGATGTAAATAGTCCCTTTTCTACCTTTGCATTCTGATCTGGACAAGGCTTACTGTACATTGACTATGTCTCTCCACCACTTTTCTCCTTCAACACGCCCCTCAAAAAACAAGCTGCCAATGCCAGAGTTGCATTTAGAAATGGATCGGGCGGGAATGCATGCTCTTCAGTTGTGAGCATGTGCAATAAATAAAATCATGCAGAGAAATGTCACACCAGCTGGCATACGCTCAGATCTGAGCCTATTCTGTCTACTTAAATGAATAAAAAATAGTTGCTCTGCTGTATAGTATCATCTGCACAACACAAAATTGGCACCAGAGAAAGCAATAGAGTTGTCTGATGTGATCAGAATGAAAATTGTAGACAAGTATGTTAAAGGTAAATGCTATAAAACCATCTACAAACAGCTTAATGCTCACATGACTACAACTGCAAATATAAAAAGAAGTGCTAACAGATCTATTTAAGATGCACACCTCTATCCACTTCTCCACTAATGAATTAAAATATTATAAATCTTTATTAGTAATCACGCAAGATAATTAAAGTAGAAAAGAAACTGTGTGTTGAAATAAATGTCTGACACTACTCTTCAAGTATGATAGCCTATTTGCTTTATGACAACTTGAAGACTGTGAGGCTGATCCAGAGTTGTGAGTCACAGCTAATAAAGCATTTAAAGCTCTGCCTGGGCAAAACCACGTTAAACTACAGGGGGAAGCAAAACAAAGCAAACAAAGTAATTAGGGTCGAGAAGTGATGTTTTGTAGTTCAGCTCTATATTAGAGTTTAAAGATAAATGTGTTCAGTATTAAAGTGCAATAAGCAAAATCAGTCAAGTATGCAAAGGTTTGTAAGGAACTTAGGACCCTTACATTACAACATGGTTTACCTGGTGCAAATTTGCACCCTTTTGTGCTGTTTCTTCTAATTCTGGATCTGTCCTATAAAAGTTATTGTTCTATGTTCTCTTTGGATAAAGGAGTAACAGAATGCACACTCCCTGTGATCAGAAATGATCACAGGGAGCATGCATGTGTATTATATAACAGAGTATAAGAAAAAATAATACCTTTCCATGTACCACAGCATGTTCACCATGTAAGATAACCTTACCAGGAGCAGAAACATACAATTCTCTATCCATCACATCCATGTATTTCTCTGCAAATAGAAAAGTGCCAAAGCATATGATCAAGGTGTAAAATTCAGAGCCCAATGAATGACATTTAGATTTTTAAAATCATTAGTAACAATATATTTTTTCTAAGATGAAAAAAATCTACAAAATATTTATCACAAAAAAACAAAACAATGGACATAGCAGACAATAATTATGTCACTTATAAAAGTTGTGTCAGTCCAGGTGATGCTAGAAGCAAGGCATGCCGGGACTTGTAGTACCACAGCAGCTGCATTGCCACCGACTGCTTATCTTCTGCTTTCCAGCACATTTAGAAAAAGATAGATAGATAGATAGATAGATAGATAGATAGATAGATAGATAGATAGATAGATAGACAAATTAAATGTCAGGTAAGATCTCATTACGTAATTTACCAGTTTGCTTGTCAGCGTTGCTTTTCTGTCAGAGAACACATCCATCTGATTCAATAACCAGAAGATACATCAGCCAGTAGAAGTACAGCCTCTCACACCCAGCCCAATCAGCAGCTGTTATTATATTTACTCTATTTCTCCACCAATGCCTAGAGGTGCCGCCCACCCATCTCTACCAATCATGAACCAGTTGAATGTGACAGACATGCGCCGATCTGAGGCAAGATCGCACGTGAACTTTGTGACCAATGAGAGTAGCTGGTTGGACATTGTCAGCGGATTTTAAGCCAACCCGTGTCAGCCTAGACCATGGGGTGAAGTGTGGGCTTGGTTTGGAACCATGGCAGCCGTACGGTTGCTTTTGCTGCGGAGATCGTTACGTGGAGTAATTCAGGGCAGGCGTCTATATAGTGATGCAGAGGGGCCGGGGAGGTGAGAGAAGCCGCGGCACTGTTACACTGTATATCTATATAGCTAACAAGCACAGCTACAACACAACACAACACAGCGGGGCGGGGTGTGTGCGTGCATACGCATACATGCACAGCATAACACATGACATGTACAGTTATATATCTATACATAAATGCTGATTAACCCCCCCCCCAGTTGTGCTTGTGAATACATATGTGCATATGTACAAAATATGACCTCTGCAAGCATGGGAATGGTATGGTTTGTCACTTGGTAATTTCAAGAATGCCATGCCTTTTTGTATTTGTGTAAACTCCCCTTACCTTGCAGCACCCGCATTATATTACCTTATAATTGATTTGAGCAACCTCCATTTTGGATGTATGTGTATATATATATATATACACGCACACACACACACACACATACATTTTTTTGACCTTTTGAGGTTTGTAATGATTAAAATGCTTTATAGCTTATTGTTCATATAAGAAGTGTGCTAGGGTGCTTCTTTTGTTTCATATATAAATCTTCTACCACCTGAAACTATAGGCCTCTATTACCAGCAAGACTTCTTTGTATAAGATGTAAGAGAATATTATAATTAATATTTATAGGGCGCCACACAGTATCCGCAGTGCCGTACAAAGGCAATTCAATAAACAGACGGTACAAGTTCAAATAAATAAGGAATACAAGTATAATGCAAAAATAAAATACAGTACAAAAAGAGCAGAATAATATGTATGTATGAAAAATAAAGATGCAGGATCTGTGTGTAGGAGCAAGTGAATAAGGGGAGAGATGGACCGTAGCGATAGAAGTTGGGAAACTAATAAGGACAAGGTGATGACAGGAGGAAGGAGGGCCCTGCTCATAAGAGCTAACATGCTAAGTGGGAGAGGATGAACAAACAGTAGACACGTATGAAGATGGGGAGGGTAGGCTAGCCTGAAGAAGTGGGTTTTGAGGGAGCGTTTGAAGGATTGGAGGGTGCTGGATTGCCTTATAGTTTGTGGTAGGTTGTTCTAGTGTAGAGGAGCAGCCTGGGAAATGTTTAGATGCGGGAGTGAGAGGTAGTTAGCAGGTTGGAGTTGAGGTGGTGGTCACCAGCAGACCATAGAGGTCGGGTGGGAGTGTGGATGGAGATAAGGGAGGAGAGTTAAGGAACGGTGGAGGAGAAAACATTGTAAGTTGTGGTGAGGAGCTTGAAGAGAATTCTGAAAGGGACAGAGCCAGTGTAGAGATAGAGAGGGGAGGTGGAGGCAGTGCGTTTGGGGAGGAAGATGAGTCTGGCTGAGGTATCAAGTTTGGATTCTAGGGGAGTGAGATGGACCAGAGGAAGGCCAGAGAGGAAAATGTTGCAGTAGTCAAGACGGGAGATAACTAGAGTGAACAAGCGTTTTAGTGGTATCTACAGTCAAGAAGGGACTGATGTGAGCTATGTTGTGGAGGTGACAGTGAGAGGATACGTATGTGGGGGTAAAGGATGACACCCAGGTAGCGTGCTTGGGTGGAGGAGGAGATGGTGGAGTCGCCAAAAGTAATGGAGATAGTAGGGGTAGAGAGGATACATGAATGAGGGAAGGCTACGATTTCAGTTTTGTCCATGTTTAGTTTGAGAAAGTGCTGGGACATCCACGAGGAGAGGGGGAGAGGTCAGGGGAGAAGAGATCGCCTTGAGTGTCATCAGCATAGAGGTGATAGTAAAAGCCAAAGGAGCAGATGAAGTCACCCAGAGAGGAGGTGTAGAGCCTCTGCTTTATTATAATTTAGCAGATACTAGTTCTAGATCAGATATCTAATTCTGACTACATACTAATAAGGCTACATGAACATTTCATTTGTTTCTCATGAGAATTTTGTGAGGTGAGACAGGACATGTGCCATGTGAGGTGACTGTATGTAGAGTAAATAATTGATCAAATAGACACAAAATTAATCTTTTTAAATAAAACCCCTTTCTCATCTGCACCTTGACAATTTTCTTGTTCTTAAAACCTGGGATATTTCTTTGGTGACAGATGATCCCAGGGCCACATACTCTTGGGTGATCCCTTTTCACAATTCAGCATTGACCAAGGAAATTCCGGAACCCGGGTCTGTCATGACAGTGTGGGGTGCTGCGCTTGGCTCCTGTCGAGGAATTTGTTTACTATTGCCATAGCAACTGTAACCAAATGCATCCAATCAGGTTTCTTTAGGTGAGACCCGGGTTTCACTTTTCACACTGACCTTTAACCCTGGTCAAACCTGGGAAAAACCCTTCTTTTCTCCCAGGTCCAAATCCCGTGTCATTAGACCTGGGTAGAGGCTCCCTGGACTTTTCATATCACACCTCAACCCAGGTCGTTGAAACCTCGACCTTGGTCTAATGGCGAAAACCCAGGTTTTTGCCGGAGTTGCGAAAGGGGTATAAGTGTGAATATTTTTAACTCCCTAGTATTTTATTAGATTTATCAGTTTAATATACAAAATAGCTGAACATGTACCTATCATTCATTTAATCCATTGATGGGGAACGCTGGTTTAGTGGTGCCCTCCATATTTTTGTTTTGGTGATAAGTACATATTATGTTAATAGAAAATGGTGCTGATGGCTTAAACAGTCTTTAGTATGCTGCTATCATCACAATTATCCTTTATAGTCAAAGGTACCAAGACACATTTCTCATCCTTTCCTAATGCACATTAGTACATGTAATGTACAAATATACAATATGAAATATCCATTTCCATCCCTTTATGAGGTGAATGACTTCATTTTTGTGGGTTGTTTTCCCATTGCTAGGACCAGATAATGCCTGTTTTTTTGTGGTTGCACATTAGCACATGCCACAAGTTCAGTATTGATCTGGATCTTGAAGACAGATTTGCGTACCAATGTGTTTCCAGTGGCATGGCAGGAATGAGCATTTGTGAGAGGGTGGAGGTAATATAATTTTTAATGTTAGCCAGTATATGGTATGCCCTATGCGCCTTGTCCTAACCAGACTTCTGACCCGCCCCATTTTAAGTAAGGACGGATTGGAAATCTTATGGTAGAGTGTCCCCTGATAGAACTGTGGGCAAGTGAGGGGCATGACCTCCCATGCACTCCCACAGAATGCCTCAATCATGCTGTGCTCAGGATCCTAGATCCAATCAAGTATCACACAACATTTTGTTAACCATTTCCACTTCTTTCTAATAACAGGCACCAAAACACACATCTCATCTCCTATCTATACTCATCTAATATAGAAATAGCAGGACTCTTACCTTTATCTGTTCCTTATACACAGGCATCAGGATCGACATAGTGTATCTTCTTCTAATATACCTACCTACCTACCTATTTGTTTGTCCTTAATTTACACACACACCAGGACACATACCTGTTATGCCTAATGCACGCAATCTTCCAATAGAGTGAAACTACAGTATCTCTCTCCTTACAAAACAAAGGCATCCACTTCTATCTCATATTATTCAATTAATAATAAATATTAACCAAAACACTGGGGAACGTTTTTATACTGAAAACTGTGTTTAATAACATGTTAACATTTAATTCTAAGTACACTAGTTTTATTCTACTTCTTAAGAGAGCTTTGTGTTATTAGAGGTTAAGCTGAATAAAATGTAATATAGTGTCCTTTATTTTAAAAATGCAAATTTTTGAGTACCTCTACATAAATGATATTTACATTATATTGGGATGTTTTTAAACGTGATATGGTAACACATTTCCATACATGGATTGTATTTTTTTTTATTTAATACCAACTTTGATTTTCTTCTTTTTTTGTTTTTAAGCTCCCAAGCAGAGACCAAAACCGAGAAGTTCCCAAAGATATACACAAAAACAGGAGATAAAGGTTTTATTCTAACTAAATTGATGCTGGCTGCTGGATTGGTATCCTATAATGTGCAGGTGATCATTTGTAAAATCTATTGTATACTTGTATACTTCACTAGGTTTCTCTAGTACATACACAGGAGAGAGGAGACCCAAGGATGATCTGGTGTTTGAAGCGCTGGGTACTACTGATGAGCTGAGCTCTGCTTTAGGGTAGGTTTTATCAATCTGTCATTATAAGGACATAACTAGAAGTATGTTGGCCTCTTATATAAAAAATAAATAAATTATGGGTTCCAGTTACACACTTACTGCACTACTACTCAGCACAAAGCAAAAGCATTATTTGAAGGATATTATTGTATAATATATGTCCCCCTGCATACTTAATTTACATACAACCTGCAATTTCCTTTCTGCTGCTTCTCTTTGTATTAAAATAAATAGACTACTATGAATAAACTGCCTCAATTCCTTATGAAAAATGTTTCCTTATAATTAATAATAATTAATTGTACCTACGTTTATGCATTAATTAGAGAAACAGAAAATAAGGTTATTTACTACAGTACAAACTATAATACATCCTTTTTACTTTATTTTTTAAATATTTGAAGCAAAAAAAGGTGTTGACCTGAACTTCAATTATCCAAACAGTTTGTGTGAGTCAAGAAAGTGTATTTAAAAGCATTAATTACTATAGAATAGTGTTATGTTTTGTTTTGTTTTTATGAGTAACTTAAGGAATCAGGTGAAGTACAACTTTAAAAAAATATCTATTTAATGAATTCAAAATCAACTTTAACAAAATATAACATTTAACAAAATGAGTAAAATGCATAGTTGTAATATAACATTTGTACGTCATTATCAATTGACGAAAATTTTAGATGAAGATCAGGCACTAGATCTCATTTTGTCCCATTCCTTTACGTTACATTTTATACCCCCCTCCCCTTCAGTCTCATGCCTCATCCCACATTATATTTTATACCCCCCCCTCCCCTTCAGTCTCATGCCTCATCCCACAATACCAGCTATTTCCAGCAGTCTGCATTTTAGAAAGCAGTGGAGATGTATCGTGTTATAAAATTGGGCACTCGGTCCGGTTACTGCATACGTAATTCTGTCTTAATTCTGCATCAGCTCATCATTATTTTACCTGTAATCTGTTACATAACCAGGTCAGGTAATCACAGAAGTGGAGCATATTAACAACCAGCCAAGTATTTCTTCTACCTTTCATCAGTTTTCTCTGCTTTCCAGGCTGGCCAGAGAATTCTGTATTGATGCTAATCTAAGCTGTGTGTCTGAACTTGAGAAGGTATTTATCATTGTTTTTGCTTTAGATAATGGGCCGGATCCAGATTCACCCGTCTTCCATAGACGGACGTAATTCAATAAACAGTAGCTACTGCGATACGCAGATTACGTACAATACTACTGTTTATAGAACTACGTCCGTCTATTGAAGACGGACGTAGTTCTGGATCAGGCCCAATGTTATTAAGCTCATTAGGTATATTTATATAAAAATTATAAACATATTTCCTGAAAGTATTTATTATCCTATTTGGTCTCCCCATGGTCCTCTGGCTTATTTGTTTACACATTCTATGCAGTGACCATTATTTATGTTGTTTAAAACGTTATTATTTTTCTATCCGTTTAACATAATGATCGCTCTTAAAACTTTTTAGTGGAGTAATCCGTATTCAGTATTCAAACATCATTCTTTTTCTTATATGAATATATCCTATATATATTATCTTGCATACAACTAGCATGTTTGTATTGGGTTTTAAGGTGTTTTATAGAATTACACCAAACATGGACATCTTAGCATTGTTTGTGCTGTAGCATCCCCTTTATTTGTGTTCCCACTAACAAGGTCTATGCGGGGCATATGTGGGAAAGTGGAGAAGGAGGTATAATAATAATTTGCCTCCTTTTTGTTTGTATAGAGCTCAGACTAACCTATAAATAAAAACTCCTCTTCAGATACAATGCATGCTGCAAGATGTTGGATCAAACATTGCAACTCCTCTGTCCTCTGCCAGAGAAAGTCATAAAGGTAAATTTAACTTCAATCAATGTAAAAACGTACATATTTGTTTACTTTATTTGGATTTGATTATAAAAAAAAATATTACGTGTCATTGAATAATATTATTGATCTGTTTTAAAGACTTTGTGTTCCTAACAAAGGATGAAAGAAATGATTCAATGTAATCTGTCTTTAAACTGAGCCTACACTGTTACTTAATTCTCTATTAATGTAATAATCCATTTCATGTAATTGCTATATTTCACTACATATACTAAGCTTTGTGGGGTATACTATTAATTGTGGATGTTCTGGTATCACATTTTGTAGACATGGATAGGCACAAATTTAAACACATAGCCTTATATAAAATAATAAAAATAAAAATGCTTATGTATTAAATGTATGCAATTTTCTATCATTGATGACATGCTGGTCCAAGAGAGCGATCTCTTGGAAATTTGTCTAAAACATTTTCATAAAATGAATAGAAAATGCCTTTGTTATATTGTATTGTATTGTGTGTGTATTATATATAATATTTATTTATCAGTCATGTTATTCTTTCTTCTACAGTCAAAACAGAGTTTAGTTCTGACCCTATTCAGGAACTGGAGCAATGGATTGATAAATACACTCTGCATCTTCCACCTTTGACCAACTTCATTCTACCTGTATGTCCTAAGCAGTTAACCCTCATTTTGGTAACCTCCTCTATGAATGGACCTTTAGACCTTTTTTTTTTTTCTAAGTACCCTGTTATGCTAAGAACTGTTTGATGACTTTAAGTGTCCTTTTGATGTTATCTACTGTTTTGCTTCACATACACCTAGTCCCCCATCTATCCACAATGAACCACTTTGGAATTTCTTTACATTTTGTACTACTTAGAACCCCTTTCACATCTTGTCAAAAACCCGGGTATTTGGTGGTGATGTGAAAGGTCTGCTTTTCCTTGACCTGGGTATTCAGACCCGGGAAAAAAAGAAGGGTTGGTGTCCGTTTGAAGGGTCTCGTGTTGTTTTTAAACATGGGTCCTTAGTTGCCAGTCTCCTTTTTGGTCCGTCTGCAGTTTTGCTATTAGCCGCTATGATTTTAGTAGTTGCCTGTCTCCTTTCTGGTCCGCCTGCAGTTCCACTATTCGCCGCTATAAATTCAGTACTTTAATGCTTTTTTTTTTACACGCCAATTTGCCCAGAAGAAACCCAGGTTTAAAATCCCATGTTTTTCAAGGGTGGTAATGTGAAATCGTTATAAGACAGCTATACACTGACAGATAACCTGGCAAATCAATAGATTAATTGACCATTCTGGACAATTATCTTTCAGTGTATGGACATACTGTGATGATCTGTTACATATATATTAATCTGTTGAGTTGATCTTTTAGCATGTTGGGTCTGTCAGTTTTGTTCAGAATTTTATTATATAGGATATTTATCAAGAATATTGGGCCGGATCCAGAACTACGTCCGTCTTCCATAGACGTACGTAGTTCAATAAACAGTAGCTACTGCGCATGCGTGGTAGCTATTGTAAGTAATCTGCGTATTGTTTCGATACATAGGTCTTTTATACCGCATATACGCAATCTACGTATCGAAACGATACGCAGATTACGTACAATAGCTACCAGGCATGCACAGTAGCTACTGTTTATTGAACTACGTCCGTCTATGGAAGACGGACGTAGTTCTGGATCCGGCCAATTGTTTCCAGTAGTCTGCAATTATTCAAACAGGTAAATCTGTATGAAACACTCGGCAATTAGTTGTTATCATGTATTGTTCAAGGTAATCAGAAAGACTATATAATAATTAATATATAATATTATGGATTACTGTATATATTTATCTGTTTTGGTAAATTCATGTGTTTTACAACAATGTAATTTTCTGCCGAAGAAAATACCTAATATATAGTCTAATATAACAAACTTGTATTATGATCTGTTTTTAGTACTATTTTCTCATAATATAAATGACAAATATTATCTTTCAGTCCGGCGGTAAGGCCAGTGCATCTTTACATATGGCCAGAGCTGTTTGTCGGAGGGCAGAGAGAGTGTAAGACATTTATTTTTTACCACAAGTAACTCTTTATCTATTTACTTATCACAAAGATTATTTTTTTTCAGCACTTGCAAACTGTTGCAGATGGGAGAGGCAGATCCTAATGTTGGAAAGTACTTGAACAGGTATAACAATTCTGTCTTTTGCGACTACTGTATTATCTTAAATTATTAAAGAAAGTTATAGCTAAAATATATATCTCAAACAAGTGGCAATTACACAGCCACACAGAAATATACTGCAATTTGTACCAGACTTCCCTCAAATCATTATTTAAAAGCATTCCTGACTGTTTGCCAGTACTCAGTAGAGTTTTTGTTGGTGGGAACAGTGTTGATAGATTATGAATGGGTACACACTTGTCCAATCCTCTTCAGATCCAAATCTTGTCCAGACTATTTACAATCCTAGAAACAATGAAGGAGGATGGGGAGGAAAGTATTGACACCTGTGTAGACACCTGCTGCCTCTAATTAACCCCTGAAGGAGCTACCAATCCTTCTGTGAAAAAACTGAAATTGTGGGGAATGGGATTAGTAAACGGCACTGGTGAACCCCATAACTTGAACTGTGAACTGGTGTCAGGGTAACAGATACAACAATAATCTTAAACAAGTGCTCCAAATGTAAATTAAGTCCTTTCCAATAATAGAGCCCACAATCCTACAACAGACCAAGGACGTGGATACAACACTAAATCCTTGATACACACTTGTCCGGTTTAACAGCAGACCTTGTGCATGCTTCTGCTAATACAATCGGCTGAAAGGATGGTGTCACTATACACACAATGTGCACCAGACGGCCTGTCACCCACACACAAAAGCGATGCTGCATGATGTCGGTATTGGCAGATGAATCGTATAAAGAAGTCACAGGAGCGTGCACACTGGTCAGGTGATTGACAGTCTGTTTAGTTTTTGTTTTTTTCCTTTAAAAGCAGCTTTAAAAAGATTTAACCCGACCAGGCGCCATGATTGGATGTAACAAACGGTCACCTTAGTGTACATACATTAAGTTTGCATCCACTCCAACTGTCTTGTTGGCCTGACAGTGGAACAAAATATGTGAAACCACACACAATCATGGATGGTTGGAGTAACACCTTAACAACCAGATGAATGCATTTGTGGTGTTCTTTAGTAAAAGTGTTATGACACTTTTGAAGTAGCTGAATATGTGTGTAATAGGAAACAGATATCTTAAATGTCCTTATTAACTTTTTTTTTTATATGTTACAGACTGAGTGATTACCTATTCACATTGGCAAGATATGCAGCTCAAACAGAAGGCAGACCTGAGACAATATACACACGCCCACACCCATGAAGAAGGCATCTTTAATGATTCCACTATTAACTGTGTGTGTGTTAAGCTGGATACACACTAAACTTTTTTCTGATGATCTCACATTCTAGCACCGACCTACTTAGCGACGCCCCCCCATACACACTGCTCCCAAATTTCCTGTAGATTATTTCATAAACTGTTCTAATAAACGTTTGTAACAATTATATTCTCGCCCACAAGGTGGTGCTATGTAGAAATATGAATGGGAATTGTAATTTTCAACATTGTTGATCACAAAAATTAGGCATTACCAAAAATCTAATTAAACGAGCAGATGCTGTTTCAGACAATTCTGCAGGATTGTGGGAGAGTTCACACTGGTAAGAAATCTGGTGACATGATCACTCGTGATCTGCACGATTATCAGCAGAAAAAGCTTCACTGTGTACTCAGCTTAACATGTGGGTCACAACACTTGTTCTGGGGATATAACAACACATTGTCATTATTTATCGCAGGGCACTGGTGTAAACAGCAGCCTAAGTACAGTACCAATGATTGAAGCTTGAACAGGCTTTGTGCACAATTTTAACACACTATGCAAATGTTAAATGTTTGTGTGGTATATAACACAAGCAGCTACTTATTGCTACATCAGTTTGTAAAGTTAGAAAAGTATATTATTATTCGTTATGAAATGAATTATGATGATAATATTACATATGCCACTACTTATTACGTATTACATTTTTTGACAGTTGTCTAAATGTGTTTCGTTTTATAGCTACACAATTTATTTTGTGGAGTAGATGCATAAAAGTATTCTTAATTTAGAATTACACTTGCAGTTGTTAATTAGAGCTGTTGCATGCTACTGTTCCAACTAAACACATTGATCTGCCACCATTCTGAGAAATCTAGAACTCTGCATGTAGTAGGTAAAATAGTAAACGTACATATATGGGCGTCATTATTTAAACCAAACGCTGTCATATTTTGACCTTTTGACTTGAGTGTTGGCATTGGGGGCTTCATATTAGCTTTCCACAAGTTCATTGTTATCTCTCTTTTTGGGGGGCAAAAGACAAATAAAATAGGGAAGGGAACTATAGATTTTCTCAAGTTATTACCGCATTACATAATGTATTATTCTTTCTCCATTTTTTTGGATACCACATAACAATCATTCATCGGACAAGTGAAGGTGAATTCATATTAGTAATCCCAAGGAAATTGAGAAAAGAAAATAGGAGTCTCCCAGTCCACCATATATCACTGTGGAAGCTGTAAGATATATATAACTAATAAGTTTTTCTTTGTATCTTTTAAATATGTACAGTGTCAAATCAGAAAATATTGAATTTGGTTTATGAGATGTTTTATGATGTTCTTGTCATTTTTGTGTATTGAGGGACTATCCAATGCTTATAAGGTACACAGCTTACTATTTAAAGAAAGAACACCTTTAAGGATTCCTACAATTTTTTCTAATGCTTTGTGTGTGAAACAAACTGGTAGAAATCAAAGTAGGCAAAGTTCAACATTACAGAAGGGGCCTCATCAAACAATGTCATATTGAATATATGTTGTGGCTGGACCACACTAAAATAATTTATTTGTATAATTTAATTTCAATTAGTGGCGCAGTGCGCCTTGTATATTATTAGAAATGCACTCATTTTGATATTGGGAAATTCACTTAAGAGAAAATGTTTCCTATATGAAATCCTATGTTAGTTAAGCCTTTACCACATTGGGGTAGATCCAGAACTACGTTTGCCGTATGTTTATTCGCGTAGCGTATTTTCGAGTGCGTAAATTCGTTACACTCCCCTCGGCACACCCCTTGAACATACGTATTTTGTCAAGATACGCTTTCCAAACCCTACCTTAACTTTTTCCAACGTAACCGCAGTCATACGCACACGTACGTATGGGCTAGACGAATTTACGCAGCTAAGCACGCCCATACTGTACACTTTAAATACAAACCCCCGCCTACTTCACGTATTTCAGACGTATTTTGGTCACACGTAAAATTGGCACGCCCACATGTAAGTATTTACGTGACACATATGTGAATGGTCCATACGTTCACAATTACGCTACGTTACGGAGCGTATTTTCTGTGGTGCGCATGTGCAGTACTTACCAAAGGGCGAATTTACGTGTCCGCCACGCGTAAATTCGCTCCGAAGCGTAGTTCTGGATCAGGCCCATTGTTGTGACCAAAACACCTTTTGGCTTGAGCACACAGTTGGGGGCCATAAGCCAGCATCCTGAATCTTGAAAGATACAGGAACTGAATTGGGAATTACCTAAATTCACTGTTTTTTTTGGGGTTGTGTGCTGGAAAAAAGGCTGTATTTTGTATTGGAAGAGGTATTCTATCTGACTTCTGTAACACCAGCACACTGTATCAGTCCTTACAAGGACTGTGAAAGCAAATAAAACATCTATCTGCATTCAAGAATTGTACCAGCTGTGTCCTGTGAATTCTGCCAGCTACCCTGCAGTTCTGAACCATAGCAACAATTCAGGACGTCAGCCAAACACCCACAAGGAGGATGCAGAAGCCATATCTGTGGATACCCAGAAGGAAGCGGTTCTGTGTACCGATTGTAGAAGTGTAGTGTTGCCAGTAGCAAGACCCCTTCTACAATGCAGTGCAAGGAACCAGTAACAGCCGTTTTACCCCATGGTGTAATCAGAATAAGTTGTATCCCGTGGCAACTAGGGCAACCTAACAAGACAACGGTAGTTGAAACAAATAATGTTTTTTAACACTACTTCATAAATAAATAAAAATTTGATTAAAAAGGAAACTGTAATATAATCATGTAAGGTTGGTATAATAGAAAATCTAAGCAAAGAAACAATCAGTTAACATTTTAAAGAAGAAAAAAAAAAGAGTGCTTGAAATACAAAATGTATTAACACTGATAACAGGAATTTAAGCAATTTAAAAACAAATGAAAAAATACCAAATAAAATCTTGTTTAACACATCCAAAGTCCATTTAGATCTATAGTTAGAATCTCCATCCATGTGTACTACAAACATGATAAATGAATGTCCCACATTTACTGCAATAGAGAATGGTAAAAACTCGAAAATCAAAAACATCAAATGAAGTTAGGGTAGAATTTAATACTTAATTCTCCCTATAGAAGCAGCTTAACAGCTAGTCTCATGCTGACAGATATGGAAGCGTGTTGTGCAGAGTGACAGCATTGTCGACACCTGTTTCAACGTCCGCAGCCGTGAGTCCAGGCAGGGCTGGTGCTAGATAATTTTGTGCCCCCTAACAGAAAATCAACTCTGCTGTTAGAGGGTCACAGTGAAGGTACATTGGTGCCTGGGCCGGCAGCTGACTGAAGATTGGCACCACTCTGCTTTAGAAATATAATATTGATTGTTAATAGAAGTCACACAAAAGTAGACTTTTTAAACATCTCAGTGCAGATAGAGAAAGATGACAGTCTTTCTACAGATCTATTCTGTAAACAAACTGCGACAAACAGCACTTTAAACTAGCTCTCATATCAACAATCAATGCGATTCTAGCAACAAGTCCCCTTTCTAGCAACATCAGCACATGCACACGCCAGATGTTCTGCTAGCGTACCTTCATATGTACGTTAAGAGCACTTTAAATGGCTACTGCCCTACCTCTGGTAGAACCTTGCTATGTGTTTGTTCTATATAACTTGGTACATGACACGTGGTAGCAACCCCATATGTTATAGGTGCTACAACACTCTTTTTCTGATTAGACTTGTTGCAGTTTTTCTGTCTGTGTTTTGACATAAGTATATGCCTCATTAACAATTGATAGTTGGTATCTCTTACAAAAAAAAAATAAATCATTTTTTTCACTTTGGGAACCGATCCTTCTCTTACAAAGAAACGGTCCCTTTAGTATACATCTCTTCAACCCCCATAATGGCAACTTTTAAAATTGGAAAATTGTCCCGTATCAGCTTCTTTTCAAATGTTTAATAATATAAAGTTGGAGCAAGAGCCCAGCTATTGTAGAGCTCACTTCTGTCTTTCTAACAATCCCTAAGAGGAGAATGAAACAGGTGTAGAGGTTAAAAGGTGCTTTGATAGTACTTTAGACTATAATATATATGGCAAACAGGCAAAAAGGAATAAGAGACTCTTAGGGCCTTCTTTACAAAAATCGCTTTTTGGAAGCGATTATGATTCGCCAGACATCGGGGCGATTTTGCGTTAGAGACTATAAAAGGGACCCAGCAATGGCATGAGTCATTCGACAGAGGGAACCCAAAGAAGACGGAAGTGCTCGTTGGACTACGCAAGAAGAGGAAACGGTGGACCACAGATCTCCGCCTGTCAACATTCGGAACTTCTGAACGGTGAGTGTTTGATTTATTTTTAAGTTTGAAAATACCATTTGTACTTGTTTAGAGTGAACTACTAATGGGCACTATATTAACGGGCATATAATAATGGGACCTATGTTACCGGGCATCTACAGTCAGGTCCATAAATATTGGGACATCAACACAATTCTCATATTTTGGGCTCTATACAGCACCACAATGGATTTGAAATGAAACAAACAAGATGTGCTTTAACTGCAGACTTTCAGCTTTAATTTGAGGGTATTTACATCCAAATCAGGTGAACGGTGTAGGAATTACAACGGTTTCTATATGTGCCTCCCACTTTTTAAGGGACCAAAAGTAATGGGACAAACTAAACAATCCTAAATCAAACTTTCACTTTTTAATACTTTGTTGCAAATCCTTTGCAGTCAATTACAGCCTGAAGTCTGGAA
>WWET01003826.1:0-10558 GCA_011038615.1 Limnodynastes dumerilii | reverse complement strand
AACCATACTGTTAAACATTTATCATATAATATTTGTTTTTTTATAATATTTTTATTTATATATGTTATCAGTATCTCAATCTGCGCTGCCTATGGGAACTAACAGAGGGTATAAATATAAAATAGTAGAACTGTCATTAGCGCTGGGATGTCCTGCTGGAAGGACATGTTTTGTGTCGTCCCCAACTGATTATTTTTTTTGTCAAAGACCCCACCACCCATCATTAAAAACTTACAAGACTTAGTCCCAGCAAAGCAGGCAAGTATGTTTTTTAATGATTTTTACTGTGTTTTAAATTTTTATTTATTTATTTATTTTTACATATAACAGCTGGACCTAAATTTGATTTTATATGTAAAGGGGGATATTAAGATGGTGCAATGGGCCCTGGATGGCAGGGCATGCTGGCGCTTGTTGTTTTCCAAGCGCCAGCATGTCATGGCATCCTTGGGTATGCTGGTCCTTGTAGCACTACAAGCATCAGCATGCCCTATAGGGCCAATATATTTATTTTATTTATTGCAATGTAAAGTAGTTTTTTTACATTTTGACAGTGTTTTGGGTTTTTTTAAGAACTTTTTTTTCCTCCAAATTCAGTGACCTGCTCCTTACGCTTATACCATCCCCTGGGATGGTGTAAGTGTAAGGTGGATGAGCAGGCACCGTACAGCATTGCACCTTATATTTAAGTGAGAAAAACTGTACTGTAGAACTCCCAGTTCTACTGTCGTGCTTTCAGATGCGAACAAAGATGGATAAGCCCGAATTTCTGTGCACGCTCTTATTGTGAGCATGCGCAATGCTCATTTTGCCTGCGCTTCCATCTGAATCAAAAACAGAAGCACAGCTCTGAATCCGGGCCAGTATATCTAATACATTTTCCCTCAATAATAGTGGCATTGCACTGCTTATAATAGGGATCTTAAGACCTTTAAGTTGGTTAAAATTACTGCCAGTAATTTATGCATCTTCAGCAATATTATAAGACTCTGATATTGACTAATGGCACTTCCAGCCACTGTATTGTGAAAAGGGTGACCAGGAAATTTATAGGATACTTTTAGAAACTGAGCAACTCTATGAGGAACTAACACATCAGTAGTGATTACCGGTATTATTAGCCTCTGCCCTGTGAGAGGGGGGTGACCAGATAATATTTGGGTTATATATAGGAATAGGATTATATTATTGCTAGTGTATCACAACATGAATAAAATCACCTATTACACACAAAGTGAACCAGCAATAGTGTTACTTTAATAATTCTAGTTCTGTCCTTATTTTGACATAAAAACTACAGCAAGAATAAATTACATTAGTATAAACTTGACTTAGACTCTTGTAGCATGGAGTGGTCAATTATGTGAACATGGAATATATTGAACTAATGCGTGTCAGTTTGCTTTTAGATTTCACAATGTCTGTGTTATGAATACCTGCAGCTTGGTACAAGGAATATGGAAGCCAAAGTGAAATACAAGAGGTTTATTGTAGGTAACAGATCCCAGGTTATTAACGGTTGTGGATAAACAAATATAAGGCAAGGTAAACTGAACAGCAACAGCGGCTTGAACCAGATGCTAGGCAGACAGGTCCGGTTTTCAGGATTGCAGGAGCAGAGATGCAGGTACTGCTGGTATCAGTGGTGCAGCGATGCAAGGTAAACAGGTCAGGATTGCAGGAGCAGAGATGCAGGTACTGCTGAGATCACAAACTGCAGACAGGACAGACAGAGAGACACTGGAGCTGGAAGCTATGACCAGAAGCTGAAAGCTATGACCGGCAGAGAGGTAAACAGCTGGCAGCTAAATAAAGGGAGAGCCACATCCCCATTGGCTGCCAATAGCACATGACAAGAAAAGCCAAGGCAATCCCAGCAGCAGGATGATTAAGCAGGCTCCCTAGCAGGGAGAATTGCTGCAGGGGAAATCTGGACCAGAGTACACAATCCTAGATCAGGCCAATGTGGCAGATACAACACTAAATCAATAATACAGATTTGCTCAATTTTACTGCAGACCAGACAATCTATAAAAGGCAGTGCTGCTTGATGTCAGCATTAGCATAAGAATTGGATGAAGCAGTTGTGGGAGCGTTTACACTTGTAAATTGGTCGGGGTCTCTTGATTTTTAAGCAGTTTGAATTTTTTTTTCCTGACCAGGCAACCAGTCTTGGAAGTACGGAGCAGTCACGCCATTGTTCACACTTACCTAACTGGTCAGATTTCGGATCACATAGGAAATGTATAGGTGCTGTTACATGCCACTCCGGTAATTAGGCGGCACGTGGAGCCTGCCCCTTTGTTTATCCCAGCACGTTATTGTGCTGACTCTTCACCCTGGCTGTGCTTCCAAAGATCGTTGCCTAGGCGATCTGGACGTCAGCCAAAAGGTGGTGAGGCTCGGCGGCCACGCTGATTGATGGCAACGGCCTTTATTATCCTGCATCTCCCGCAGCGTGGCGCCGGTTATAACATCTCAGTCCGTCTTGCCTGCTGCTCGTGGTTCCTGTGATTTGCGATTTGTGTGTTCCCTCCAGCCTCCTCCTTTGTCCTCCTCGTTGCCCTGCCTTCCCAGTACTGCCTGCCTTCTGGTCTCTCCCCTGGTTGTGAGTGCCTTAGTGTGAGTGTGTTGTCTGTCGGGTCTCAGCCCTGTCAGTTTGGCTGATTACCAAGTGCCACTCCATCTGCGCTCCACTGTTGTAGATTCTACCATCATCTCCAGTGTGTCTGTCTCTGTGTGTATTACACACTCCAGTATACCAATGTTATTCGGTGCTAACTACTGTTCTCATCCATTTGCACACTGTCGCTGGTGTCCCAATGAGGCCGCCTCATCAATAAATGTCATTTTTAAAATATTTTGGGGATAGCAGATCAGCTGATTTCTTAGCAGCTGCTGCTTACCGTTCACTGGCCCAGCGAAGGTTCTGCACTGCGGAGACCTCTCATAAAACACTTCCCCTGAGAGGCCTATGCAGCACTACACTGTGGCAGAATTGGACCAATGAGTGAGTCAGCAGCTGCTCAATAATCGTCAGGAGACAAGCAGGAGCTTAGAGTTGCCAGAGAAACAAAATTATACAAACTATAGGAAGTAGCAATAACAGCTAATTAGAAGTATTTTTCAAATATACACAATATTTCAAACAAAGTCTTAAATAGTCTCTTTGGGGTAGAACCAGAACTAAGTATGCTAGCATATTTACGGTAGCTGGAGACGTAAAAACGCTATTTTGTATGTACTGCACATGCGCGCGGCAGATGTTACACTCCGTAACTCTGAATGTACATAGCAGCCTAGTATCAACAGCATAGCTACGAAGGAAGGTCCGTGACAGCCATACGACACCCGTAATTATGCTTTGGAGGCAGGGTGAGGCATTTAAATCATACAGTATGGGCGTTCTTAGACACTTACGTACGTGAAGCCTTTACATACGTCAGTAGTTACGCTTTGAAAAGTTAAGGTAGGGTTTGGGAAGCGTAAAATGGCCAAAGTACGTACAGATAGGAAACATCACCTCTCAACTCTAATACTGGGCTGGTTACTCCTGGGCTAAACCATGTTAATTGCAGGGGAGTCATATTTCATCTGTTGCAAACAGTATTAGAGTTGAGAGGTGATGTTTCCTACCCCAAGTCTAAATAACAGTGTGATAGTAAAGCTGGTCAGTATAGCAATTCAAAGATATATCCCTGCATGGAAAGAATACAATTAACTTGACTCCCCCTGAAATCCACATGGTTCAGCCCAGGAGTAACTAAGTTCAAGCTCTTAACTAGGTCTGGATCAGGTCCACTGTTTGCAACAGATGAAATATGACTCCCCCTGCAATCAATGTGGTTTAGCCCAGGAGTAACTAATTTCAAGTACTTAAGTCTGGATCCAGCCCAAGGTGAGCAGACACCTCCTGTCCCTTATTAGTTTCTTGTAAATAAAGCCTGTAGTTAATACTATCCTCCAATCTGTGGAAAATCCTCTCCACCACTTCTCTCTAACGGCCTTCTCACAGTACGCCGGCTTGATTATGTCCTATGTCAGCCGGAATTTTAAATCTATGTCCTTGTGTGGAATCCTCAGTATGGTGTATCTCTAATAAATTTATAGAAGAGGAAACATGCAAATTCAAGGTGTGGGCTCACCTTGTAAATTTCTTGTAAACAAAGCCAGTAATTGTCACGAACTGCGAAGAATGGTGGGACCTGCCTCGGGTTTCCAGGGAAGCAACAGATGAGCAGGAGTGAAGTGAAATAATGTTTGACTTTTAATAGTGATGGTAGCACAAGACAGGAACAAGGGGTAACCAATAATAGTGAACAGTCTTTGGATCAAGGAGGCAGAGGGACGACAGGGAATGGATGAGTGATAGTGAAGATAAGAGTCCGTGAGCAGGGGTTCACACTGACGGGTGTGACAAGGTAGCAAATAATGAGTCCGGGTGGCAGACGGTGAGATTGAGGTTGATTGGATGAGAAGACTGGATAGCATTGTGGAATGGACCAGGACTGGATCAGGACTCAGGCAAGACTAGGCGAGACTGGATGCAGGATTGAACCAGGACTTGACTGGATGCAGGGTTGAAGTGCTGGGGTGCGCCGGACTGGCGTGCTGGGGTGTGCCGGACTGGCGTGCTGGGGTGTGCCGGACTGGCGTGCGCCGGACTAGCGTGCACTGGACTGGCATGCACTGGACTGGCATGCTGGGGTGCGCCGAACTGGCGTGCTGGGATGAGCTGGACCACAAGACTACTGGACCGGACTGCGAGGAAGACGGCACTGGAACCAGAAAAGGACCCAGGACAGCGGAACCGGGACGGCAGGACCAGAACGGCAGGACCAGGACTTATAGAGAAGGCGCTGGATCAAGACTGGAATCTGCACGGCACAGGACCGGAGTTGGCAAGGCACAGGACCGGAGTTGGCAAGGCACTGGACCGGAGTCGGCAAGGCACTGGACTGGAGTCTGTCTGCAAGGTACTAGACTGGAGTCTGTCTGCAAGGCACTGGACTGGAGTCTGTCTGCAAGGCACTGGACTGGAGTCTGCAAGGCACTGGACTGGATCAGGCAAGGCACAGGACTGGAGTTGCCAAGGAACAGGATTGATGAATCAGGACAGCCAGCTTCATGAAGACCAAGTAGATCTGGGCAATGAGGATAGAGTGCACAGGGTTTAAATAGAGCGCCCTGTGCACCGATTGGCTGGAGGACTGGAGAAGAGGATCCTCATTGGCAGTTCAGCGTCACGTGAGTATTCCAAGATGGCGGCGCCCACGGACCGGAGGCACCGCTGATCCTGGCGCCAGAACACACGTGGGACGCCAGCTGAAGATGCAGGGTCAGGCTTGGTAAGTATAGGAGACTGTCACTGTGCAGTGACAGTCTCTGAAATCCAAAGCTGCAGCACTGCAGGGAGAAGACTGCTGCCAGGAAGACGTCTGACAGGGTAAGTGCGGCGTTTTCAGCCGCAGACCGTGACAGTAATTAATTGTATCCTCCGATGTCTTAACACCTTTTCTATCTACCAGAAGGTATCTATCCAATTTTCACATAGATTATGTGAGGGGAATAAACAGTCCTTCATAGGGCTGAATAATCTCCAGATCCCATTTTAATAAAACATATTAATATTTATTGCGTCCATACATTAAAATCTTCATGAATATGAAGATTTATCATTAAATTCATTAAAATCTTCATAAAATATGACAAAGACACAGAAGTCCTGGATCACTTATCCCTAAAGATAAATCCCCTAAAATAAGGTTGCCATCGGGGCCCTTACAGCAAAAATCTTAGGGGGAAAGGGAAGGTGTCTGCAGTGCTCCATGTAAAGCCAATTACCAATGCCCCACCGATGAATTTCAAGCATCAACGTGCTCTTTCTTAAGGTGTGGACACATATTAAGGGGTAGCGCGGTTCGGGACTCTTAGTTTCACCTCGCCAAAGAAACAGGAAGCCAGTCATGAGACTGTCTCAACCCCATTCAGCAACAGGCAGCCTCACGATTGGCTGCCTGTTTCTTTGTGGCAAAGGGGTAGATCCAGAACTCTGCTTGCAATCCGTTTACTAGCGTAGCGTATTTACGTGTGCGTACCTTCTATACACTCCCCTAGGCACACCCCTTGAATGTACGTATTTTGTCTGCGTTCCGCTTTCCAAACCCTGCCTTAACTTTTGCCCACATAACCGATGTCATCCGCACACGTACGGATGTGCAACACGTATTTACACAGCTAAGCACGCCCATACTGTACACTTTAAATACAAACCCCCGCCTACATAGCGTATTTCACACGTATTTTAGACACACGTAAAATTGGCACGCCCACACGTACGGATTTATGCAACAAATACGTAAATGGCCCATACGTTCACATTTACGCTACATAACGGAGCGTATTTTCTATGGTGCGCATGCGCAGTTCTTACCAAAGTGCGATTTTACGTGTCCGGCACGCGTAAATTCGCACACAAGCGTTGTTCTGGATCTGCCCCAATGTCTGGAACTGCCCCCTGGCAGCTGGCAGCTGTAAGAAGATCCCTTTCCTGTCTCTGCGGGGTCGGGCTACTGACTACTGGCTCCTCACTGTCATCAGGTATAAGAGTGTATGTGTGTGTGTGTGTATAATGCAGCCTCCATGTCTGCCCCTTGCAATGTCCAGACTTCCATATGTGCCCCTTGTAATGTCCAGTCTTCAATATGTGCCCCTTGTAATGTCCAGCCTCCAATGTGTGCCCCTTGTAATGCCCAGCCTCCATGTGTGTCCCTTTTAATTTCCAGCCGTGCCCCTATTAATGTCCAGCCTCCATGTGTGCCCCTTGTAATGCCCAGCCTCCATGTGTGCTCCTTTTAATGCCCAGCCTCTATGTGTGCCCCTTGTAATGTCCAGCCTCCATGTCCCCCTTATAATGTCCAGCCTCCATTCTTTGCCCCCTATAATGTCCAGCCTCTATGTCTGCCCCTTATATTGTCCAGCCTCCATGTGTGCCCATTATATCCAGCCTCTGTGTGTGCCCATTATGTCCAGCATCCATTTTTTTACCCTTATAATGCCCAGCCTCTATTGTCTTCCCCTTATAATGTCCAGACTCCATGTGTGCCCATTATGTCCAGTCTCCATGTGTGCCCATTATGTCCAGCCTCTATTGTCTGGCCATTATGTCCAGCCTCTACTGTCTGGCCATTATGTCCAGCCTCTACTGTCTGGCCATTATGTCCAGCCTCCATTTTCTGCCCTTATGTCCAGTCTCCATTGTCTGCCCTTATGTCCAGTCTCCATGTGCCCCTTATGTCCAGCCTTAACTCTTCTGTTACTTACCTTTGGCGTCTTCTCCCTTCCTCCACAGCGCTCCCTCTCGCTGCCGCTGCCTCTGCCTTTTTCCGTCTGATCTGAGGTCACGTGGTGCGGTACTCATATAGCCTCAGTACTTAGTGCAGCCCCTCATATAGCTTCAGTCCTTAGTGCAGCCCCTCATATAGTTTCAGTCCTTAGTGCAGCCCCATCATAGTTTCAGTCCTTAGTGCACCCCCTTATTATAGTTTTAGTCCTTAGTGCAGCACCCAATAGAAAGTCACTTACCCTCTCCTCCGCGGCACGCTCTCTGCATTGTCAGGTGGTGCTTGCAGTGAATACAGACTCTGATGTGACCCCAAGGTGCCTGCTACCCGCTGTGACTCCTAGAAAAGGAGTCCAACGGGGAAAAAAAAAAGCAGTGGAGTTTTGTAGGACTCATGCCCTAAGGCTCCAATTGCACCCACATAAGCTGGGCGCCATCGGAACCTGGGGCACGAGCCCTGCAAAACCCACGCTAGTTATGCCTCTGGAGAGAATATCCCTGTGCAGCACCTCAGGTAAGTTGTAAGTACGTCTCTGCTAAAATATACTCACACCTTTCCTCTCTTGTATAATAAGTGTTGTCATAAAATGTCTCCAACGTCTCCTCCGGTGTTTTCTTTCAGATGTTCCACCCGTCTACCGTCTCCTCCTGTCTCCCTGCAGATGGCTCCTCCACTCTACTCCTCTTGTCAGATAAGCATAGTGACAGGTCTTTTCATTGTAGGTCCTTCCAAGCATACACTCCGCTCCGGAATCCCACACGATTCTTCTCCATAGGCCTTATTACCTCAGGGAATAGAAAAGAAAACCCCTCTGGGTGCATTACCACCAGGTAGTTATAGGTAACCACAGGGAAGGGAATACTCACACTCTTCCCCTCTTGGGCTTAAAGCATTTAAACGTGATCTTTATATGACAAACAAATCCTCCCAGCTTCGAATACCGTTCCTTGATGCAATCTCCTTTACACATAACAAGTCAGGACACTTTTTCTTGTACCACAAAAAATTTGTTTTCTATTATGACTTCAATAAAGGCCATTGCATTTAAGGGGGCACAAAAGAAGGCTAAACATATATAGGGGGGCACAAAAGGAGGCTGAATATATATAGGCGGGCACAAAAGGAGGCTGACACATATAAGGGGCACAATTAGAGGCTGGGCACAGAGCAATTGACAGAAGTGGATAACTAGGCACATACAAGGAGATAAGGGGATGTAAGTAAAAGGCAGATGCACACCTTTTTTTTTTAAATTGATTAATCTTTTTTTTTTTGGGATGGGGGGTGGGGCAGAATTTTTTTCTGCCCTGGGCTCTGCTTGGTCTAGAAATGGCACTGATTACAGGGGTGCAGTGTGTGTATGTGTGTGTGTGTATTACAGGGGTGCAGTCTGCATGTATTACACGGTGCAGTGTGTGTGTCTGTGTATTACAGAGGGTGAAGTATGTGTGTCTGTGTGTATTACAGGGAGTGCATTGGGTCTGTTTATTACAGGGAGTGCAGTGGGTCTGTTTATTACAGGGAGTGCAGCGTGTGTGTGTGTGTCTTACAGGGGGTGCAGCGTGAGTGTGTGTCTTACAGGGAGTGCAGTGTGTTTGTTGTGTGTCTTGCAGGGGGTGCACTGTGTGTGTTTCTTACAAGGAATGCAGTGTGTGTGTGTATGTTTGTCTTACAGGGGGTGCAGTGTGTGTGTGTATTACAGGGGGTGCAGTGTGTGTGTGTGTGTCTTATGGGGGTGCAGTGTGTGTGTGTGTGTGTGTACTACAGGGGATGCAGTGTGTGAGTCTTACAGGGGGCACAGTGTGTGTGTTTGTCTTACAGGGTGTGCAGCGCCCCCCTGCAAACTTTAAATTTGCACACACCTGTTTTAACAATTTCACACTATGGTTAATAGAATATAGTATCCATGTAAGCGTCATAAAACACAATCTTATAACTTAGAAGAATGGAAGGAGAGCTAAGTGCTGACAAATAAGAACAAAAGAAAGGTAATAAAAGGAAAAAGTTTATTTGTTTAAATAATAAACCAACTTATGTATATGCAAAATGAAGCAAAGTGCGTTATGTGGGTATCCAGAAAAACGACACTTCTATGCAGTGATAAGTGTCAAGTTATAATTTGTAGCAATTTGCACATAGACACATTGGGTCGTATTCAGAGATCTGAAATTAACGAAAGTTCCGTACGTATATTTAGTATCGAATCGATTTTGCAGCAACTGCGCATGCGTAGTAATAGTGATATGCAGTCTATGTTGGAGTTAAGGTCGGAAATAGCTAAGGGTCGGACTTGCGAATCGGACGGGGAAGAATCCGACTCTAAGTGTGGCGGAAATATACGCACCCAAGGATTTGCATAGAAATGGGCGTGGGGAGGCATTGAGATGAGGGAAAGTGGGCGCGCTTACAGGATTAGGGCCGCACATATATACGCAACTAATACACATAAGGCCGGAAGTTACTGCGGCCAGATACGGAAAGTCAATGCTGGTCTAAGTTTAGGTCCGGCCGGAGGAAGCGAGGGGAGTGACTGTTTTTACTGGTGGGTGTAACCTGCTCCGACCTGCCACTTAGTTGTGTATATTTGAGGCCCGATCGCCGACGGAAGTCTGAATACGGTCCATTAAAGGCTTCTAATGGACAGACAACGCTGCCTTGAAGGAAGTCCTATTAAAGCAAACGTGTGTCAAGCGGTGTGATAAGTCGGTATAGCGCAAATGCGCTAGATGCTTCTTCTGTAGAGGTATTCCCCGTTAAGAAACAAGTCACTGTTTATGGGAATCGGTGGTGAAGCATATAAAGCAGCATGAATAGTTAAAGATGGTAGTCTCTACCTTGCACTTCTCGGTTCGAGGTATACAGCTTTTTGATGTTCACAAAGTGCTCTGAGATTCTAGTTTTAAGGCTTCTGATGGTGCGACCTATGTATTGTAGCCCGCACGGGCATTCCAAGAGGTATATAACCCCTTTGGTGTCACAGGTGATCTTTTCTTTGATATTGAAACTTTTCTATGTGACTTTGGAAGCAAACGTGGTGATAGGTTTTGTGCTATTATTTCTGCAGTTTTTACAAGGTTGGCACATAGTGCAGTGGTAAAAATCTGGGGTGTGTTCCCCTAGCCACGTCTGTTGACCAGCTCTGGGTTCTCAGAGAGCACTTGGAGCTATAAGATTCCTTAGGTTGTTTGATTTCCTGTAGGTGATCTTTGGTTTGG